>JANHFX010008796.1:0-127316 GCA_027560015.1 Chloroceryle amazona
CCCTTCCCTTTCCCCTTCCCTTTCCCCTTCCCTTTCCCCTTCCCTTTCCCCTTCCCTTTCCCCTTCCCTTTCCCCTTTCCCATTCCCTTTTTTTTTTTTCCTTTCTTTTTTATTCTGAATACAGCATTTCAGTGACTCTCAGGCCAAATGCAAGGAGGAATCTGAGAATGAGTTTTAAAATGTCATTGTAGTTTGGAGGGAAAGGGCGAGACAGTTAAAGATTCTTGCCTTAACTCAAGACTAATTGAAAGGCAGATTGTTATTTCTTTATTTATTTGCTTAGCAGAAAGGAAGGATTAACAAGGATTTTAGGATGTGAAATTTGCATTTGGTAATCCCACAGCAATAATGTGTTCAAGCCTCTGTATATGCAAGTCTGATACTTCTTCCAGCTTGGCTGTTTTCATCACCAAAGCAGAGCAGGGATGGGGCAGCAGAGATAAGTGCATTTGATCCAGGTGAAGTGTGTCAGATCATTTACATGACATCCTCATGTAGGACCAAAATTGCAGTCAGATTACTACAAAGAGGGGGTTGTCTTTAGAAAGAGTGTCCTGGTAACAGAAGAATCTCGCTTTGAAAATCATTATCTGTGTGGGCTGATGCCCACGCAGCCCGTGGGCTCAGCTTTGATGTGAGGTTGGCGTGAATACTCCCCCAGGTTGACCTTCAGCCCTGGTTGAGCAGCTGAAGCTCAGGGCTGGTGGGCTGGCTGCTCCCATGGACCAAAGGCTCATCCTCCCCTGGGGCAGACAGAGGGACTGCGTCTCCAGGAGGGAAAACCAGCCACATTTTCTGGTGGCTGTAGCGTAATTAATGGGCATAAACTCAAATCGATGGTGATCTTGCAGTGCTGAAACTCAAGCATGGACAATTCTTACCCGTCGGGTGGGTTCTCTGTGGTTTGCAGTGTGCACCCACTGGGAAATTTTTGGCTTGGAGACAAATGGTGAGAAGCAAAGCATTTTGTTGTGACCAAATGATCGGTACTATAATGAGAAAAGCAGCACAAAGAGCACTGAACTCGCATCTTAACTCGCATCTTAACTTACCCTGTCAGTGTGCTGATAAAGAGAGAAGGATCTGGGGGACTTTTCAGGTGAGGAAATTGAGGAACGTAGGTGTTTGAGTTACTTGGGCCATGCCAAGTGGCATTTAGGGGCAGATGCAAAGTCCCAGGAGCTGAAACAGCACAAGAGAGTAGCTTTTATGGAAACCAGGGGCTATTGAGTTGCCTGAGGGAGCATAAATTAGACCAGAGGCTCCCTCAGATCGAGCAGGTGTCTGTATGCAGTGCTGCTTACGAATGTGAAAATAATCTCTGTTAATAATTGATCGTTCAATTAGTAAAACAAATGTTACAAAGTTAGACAGCTTTGTGTGCCAGTGATAGATTTGACTGCAGCCCCTTATCAGTCCAAGGCTGAGGAGAAGCCTAAGAAAATCCTGTTTGTTATTCCACTTGTTTACCCTTTTCTTCCTCTACCACTTATAACGGCATAACGCAGGCAGACACTAAGTACATGTAGTGAATAGCATTAGCTGAAGGTGTAGCTGTGCGTGTGTGTCGCTGGTAATAATGCTAAACAGCAGAAAAGGCCCAGAGCTGCCTAGGCAAGGTGACATCAGAGCCCCAGCTTCTTCTGCAGAGAAGAGGAGGAAAGCTGGCAGGAATTCTTGCAGAGGGGCACAGAAACAACATCTGCTACCCTTTTATCTGGTTTGCCCTTGGAGAGTGGTGCTGTCCGGAGCGGTGGTGTGTTTTGCAGAAGAATGAGGAAACTCTGGTGTAAACAAATATAACTTTTTTGACAAGCCTTGGAAACACGTGACTGCAGGTACAGATTACTCCCTGTACAGTGCGAGAAGTTTTTAACAGGCATTTGAAAAAGTGAAAATAAATCCTTTTCTTGGTGGCTTATCTTACAAAACAGTGCACGGAGCGTGCTGTAAAGATTTTCTAAATCAGGTGCCAGGAGCTTGCAAATCCCTTATCAGAAGTTACACGAGAGCTGGACCTCTTCTGGCTGCTCTATTCACATCTGTACAGGCTTTATATAAGTTGGTATTGGAAGCAATACACCAGTAATTACCACTAGCAATACCTGGAGTAGCTTTCCTGGAAGGGTCTCAAAGAAACACATAGCCATTAATTGCTTAATCCTCACCACACGCCTGCCAGGTCAGTCTGGTGGGTGTAAAAATGTATTATCACCATTTTTCAAGGGGTGGTTGCAAGTGAAAGGAGGCTTCTTAATAAATGGATGGCACCAGCTTAGTAACTGGCTGTGCCCTATATTCAGCTCTCTCCTTCCGGAAAGTGTGATCCCGATCCACAACCCCTCTAGCTCAGTCAGCACTTTCCAGGCTGCTGCCTGACCATTTGGGAATTGGAACTTGACGTATTTTTGTCCCTTTGAGTTTGGGGCAAGCAATTAGTAAGCCAAGCCTGCTTATTCCTTATTAGCTCAAAGCTCGAGCTCTGTGGAGGTGCAACGTGGGCAGGGGTGCGAGGGCAGGGGGTGGGCGGCGTGTGGGGGCATCGGGGACAATCGGGGTAGGTCCAGGCTGGCAGCAGTGAGTGTCTCTGTTGACATCAGGAGGGAGGAAGCAGAGCGGAGTGCGTTTCTGTAATGAATGTTGGGGAGAGAGATGTGATTCATAAAGATCATTATGAAGCTGGATGGCTACAGAGATTGCTAAAGCTCATTTTAATAATCCCGGGAGGCTTTGTGCCTTTAAATAATGGCAGTGACAAGAAGGAGTCAAAAATAATGATGCGGTAGTGAAAGGCAGTGGTTTATTTTATTATAAGAAGTGTTGTTCTTCAACTTTCAAAGGTTTGATGCCGAAGGAAATGGCATGACAGATTGGAAGGAAGAAGAGGCAGCGATCAGAAGCGGTTCTGCTTTTTTCACTGTTTTCTTCTGTTTTTCTCCCTTTGTGTTTTTCTAGACCCAGTGCTTGACAGGGCAGGAAGATTAATAGGTGATCATACAGCATGTTTGGGCCTCGTTCTAATTGTAGCATTTGAACACTACCAGAACAGAGCTAATAAACAATAATTATATCAATAATAGAGCCACACAGACGTGCGTACGAAAGTTTGGAATGCTGAAGTAAATCTCAATGAGATTAATTTGTGGGTGAGTTATATAATCAGCCTTATAGTAAATTGCACTGGTTTGCTGATGTGTGCCTCTGCTGATCACATAAAAACCCCTGTCACAAGTCTGGCATATAAAATAGCTTGGCTCTACAAACTTTCCTATACATGTTCTTAGATCAGAGCAGCATAAAACCGGACTGGTTTGTGTTACAGATTGCCATAACTTCGACAAAGCAATTTCACAATTCCAAATGAGTTACAAAAACCACCGGTGACTGTTTGCAACTCTTCTCTGGCTCGTAATATTAGCAGTCTTTAAGAGGCTGGATGTGGTTGGAGGCAGACTGCGAGGAAGTCTGTCAAAGGTGTGATAGATTTTCATATGCCTCTGACACGGCTTTCCACACCACACAGTGTTCTCCTGCTGCTCTCTTCTCCTACGGTTGTTTAAAAGGGGAGTAAATTAACGTAGAAGAGCAGCTGATGAAAGTAGGTCAGCATCTTGGAGTGAGCAGTCTTGGCTTCTTCTCAGGCTTATGTTCAAGGAGTCAGATCAGTGAGGAGAAAGCAGATAAATGGTCAAAATTATGACAAATACATTTGTGATGTGGTTCTTAAAGTTGCATTTGGGTTCAGTTATGAGGGGATAGCAGATGCCGTGTGCCATTGGCATTTATTAGTGAATTTGGTGTTGCGTCCTTCAGCTTGGCCGGCAGGGAGCTGAACAGGTTAGTGATGGCAGGGACGCATGGGGACCTGGCGTGTCTTCTGGCAGCGGTGCTAGGTCCTGACCTCCTGGAGGTCCCTGCACTTTGGTGGGTTTCTACACTTCTCTCCACTGTTGATGAGTATGGAAAATGTATACTGGAAAAGCTCTTAGTAAAGGGAAATTCAACTGGGAGGGCTGTGATAGTCTTGTGCTGTATTAGAAGAATGCATTGAAAATCGCTGCTGTGCAGAATCTAAATTCTGCCTCCTAAATTTAGGTGGAGCATATCTCATCTTCTGGAAGTCTGTGGTGCTGGTGGTGATGTCCTATTGTTTGGCTTAATTTAGGCCTTGGAAACATGGAAGCCAAGCACTTAGAAAGCAACTGTTCGTCTGAATGTATTAAGCAATTTACTTTAGGTAATGTAGCCTATAAAATTTTAATTTTGGATTAAATAAGCCATGTCCTTCAGCATGACTCTCCTACCTTGATGTTCAGAGAATGAAATATGGGCACATTTAGTGAATTTCTTCTCCGGGATGCTCCAGTGGATAAGGGTCAATAGTTTCCTAATGAAAGCAGTCAATAGCAATTTCTCTTAGTAAGCACAAAGAAATTAGCATTAAACAACAGACATCAGTGGCGAAAGTTTCATGTGATTATGTGGTTGGACTGCTACAGGCTTTAGGATGAATAGCTGTAGCAGGCAGCATGCTTCTCAATAGATAGGAAGCAGCCTAATTATATCCCTGGTGACAGGAGATGCATCACGGAAGAAAGTGCCGAAGCAAGTTGGCAACAAACGTACAAATATTTGCCTCTGCGTGTGCAAAGGTAGGCATGTTTTCTCCACTGTTTCTGTTGTGCATTTTATGTGGAACTAAGCAGATGTTTGCTGCAGACAGGTTGAAAGGATTTCTTGCCACAGTTCCTTCACAAATATCATTCGCACCCTAAAAACGTCATTTCTTGCCTCGGTTACTCTGGCAAGGTTGCACGTGTTTTACCTGCACTTCTTTAGGGACAAGAGCTTCAGCTGGTGTTGAGTTTTCCTCCCCTGATGGTGAATGAAAAGTCCCTTGGAGCTGCTGAAGATCTGGCCCTTCTTTCCTAAGTCTTGGAATAGCAGAGCATTGAACTGATGTAACCTAAAGGATGATCTGGGGCTGTTTCCCGATGTGCAGTTCATATCATACTGCAAGTTTCAGATCAAAATCCCACAGATGCTGAAAATTTGACTGGCATCACTGGGATCTAGCACGAGCGGGTACAGGCACAAGGAGCAACAGAGGCTGTGATGGAGAACAGTCAACTATCTCACACGCATCTTGGTTTTAATTTAAAAAATCTGAACCAAAGCACGTGTAGCAATTTTCTAAGGAGAAAAAGGTTGACAGTTTCATAAACACATGTAAAAATAACCAGCTCTGAGACTCAGTGAACACCTCCAGCCTTTGCTTACTCCTGTTTATTCTTGATAGCAAATTAGCTTTTGACTTTTGACTCATCTCAAAGCCTACATGTGACTCTGTGAGAGACAGAAATCCAACAGATTTCATTAATCTATGTAGGAAATGTTAATAGCCTGGGAGCTGTGGCTGGGTGTTGCTCGTCATCCCTTTGGTTTTAACTCCTTGTTTTTAATGTGATCCTTCTAAAGCTCTTCTTGATTTTTCCCAGTAAAACAGAAGTCTCATGCGGTCGATAGACCTAAGTTTGTACAATCTGTATCACAGTATTGATTCTGGACAGGTGAGGAGCTCAACTATTGGCAGTCTGAGGAATGAAGGAGCATTTTTAATATAGCTCGGATGAGGTTGTGCCAAAGGCCTTTTATTCACTCCATTTCCAAAGCAATACCTCATTGCATCTAAATAACAGCGAGAGAGGCAGAGGGGCTGCGTAAAAACAGGAGAACAGCAAGATCTTAGAAACGAGTCTCTGCCAAATGTGCCCAGGGCTCTAGGCTGTGAGGGAATGTATAGGTAATGCCCATTTAATGTGTTGCTTTTAAAGACTAGTCTTTCATCTCGTAACATCTGGAGAAAATCTAATTTAGAATAGAATTAATATAATAAGCAAAACTATTTTTTGAATGCAGAAGGGAAATTCAGGTATTTTTGTACTGTAGGAGAGCGAGCAGTCACTTTTTTATTAGTTTTGGAGACTGACGCTTTCATGTGTTTGCTTCTTTAATGAGAAAACTAGTTTAGGGCTTGCATTAGATACTTTCAGAGCCATTGTTTGATAGAAAAACTTAAGGCGTGGATAGTTTCTCGAAGTCTTGATTTTATTCTTGACAGACCACCGATCCACACAGCAAAGGAAATTGTTAGGATAAATTTTTCTTCTGCCCGACTCATTCCACAGTTCCCTTTCCAGAGAGCACAACTTTATTACACATTCAATCTTCCTCTCTGCTGTTACACAGAGACTACACCGCAGAGATACGCGCTGCCCCTCGGAAGAAGCTTTGCTCTTGGCCAGCCAAGACTTCATCAATAAGCAGGCAGAGAATGACTCGTGCCGTTTACCCGGGCGGTGCTGCGACAGCAGCCTCTTTGGGGGCAGCTCAGGCAGAAGGGGAAGGGTGCCCTGGGCTGCCTGTGCCACTGGCAAAGGGCAAAAAGTGGTGCTTTGGCTTCCAGGCTTTACGCATCTACCTCACCATCATCTTCACTGCAAGCACCGTCCAGCTGCTTTTTAATGGAGCGTACAGAGATAGGTAGAGCTAAGAGACAAAGGGGCATTTATTTCTTCCTAAACCCAGGCTCCTTCAGCAGCAGAATTTGCAAGACCAGTATTATTTATTATTTTTTTAATTACATTTTAGGAATTTGGTACAAGGCGGTGACTTAGAGTAGCCAAGAGTTGGGTAAGGATTCATTTCACGCTGCACAAAAGCCTGTTTCTGCCAGAGGAGTAAGAGATGAGCCATTTGAGACCACTGGAGCAAGTCAGTAAAGGTTCTCTGTATAGCAGTGGTGTTATTTTCCATGGAATACTACTATTGGGAGGAAAAGCCTACGTTGAAGTGCAGCAATGGCACAATGTAATGCCTGTGACTTGGAGCGATTGTCCCAGATCAAGGATTATAAACGCAAGTTGTTTAGACTTCAGTTCAGAGATCCTTGCTTGTCAAGGTAGGGAAGTGCTCTCTATCCAAACAAGCTGAACATTCACCACCCCTGTTTAACAGCCCTGTTACTGCAAGTGAAGCATTTAACCTTTCTGGGTTAACTTGAAGGGCAGTTCTTACAGGTTTTTCTCCTCTGTGGCTGTGTGATTATGTTGTGTTGCTGTGCCTTTAGCCTTCCCATGGAATTATAAAATCATTAAGGTTGGAAAAGTCCTCTAAGATCAACAAGTCCAACTGTCAGCCCAATGTAATCCGGACCACTAAACCCTGTCCTGATGTGCACCTATGCTCCCTTTCTCTGCAGTATCCCCTTCTCCAGCCAGGGCCCCCCACCCCACACATGTAAATGCCTGCTCTCCTTTTTTTCCAGACTGCTGCCATCTCCTCATGGTATCAAGAGCCTGGTGACAGAGCTGTGCATGTTGCTCTCTCTCTATGTGACCATTTCCTTCTTTTCAAAAAAGTGAAGTTGTGTTTTTCAGGAAAAATAGCCACCTAACAGTGGGTAAATTGTGACCTTTGTCCCTTTCAGAGCAATAGAAAATTGCAGCCATTTCAAAAGATGGCAGTTGTACATTAAACTCTCTATGGCACGATCACGTACTCATGCTGGAAAAAAATAGAAGTGCTCAAAGTTACAAAGAACCGCTAGAAAAATGCTAAAAGTTTCCCTCCCTTCCCACATGGCCAGCTTCTGTGTGCCATTTCAGCAAGTCCCTGGCTATTTCTGACTGCAGAGCATCTGGGCACACCACAGCATGCATTCATCTTGGGCACCTCTGGTACCAGCCCTGTTGAAGACGCAGCGCTGCGGATGGCAATGGAAGCTGAATTCCCAGGGTCCCAGGTGGACTGGCACACAATGTGCTGAAGACAAACCTGTCACTTCCTCATCGCTTTTATTATCCAAGCCATAAAGACTGAAGTGGCTCAGTGCCTGCAAATACAATTCAAATCGTGCTGTAGACTCAGATTTAACTCAAAGGGAAGCATAATGCATCCATCTTACTCAATAATGAGAAGGAAATGGGCTGACACTCACAGGCCAAATTTCTTGAAGGGCTCATTTTAAAATGAACTCATACATTAGTCAGTTTATTTGCATTGTCTCAGAGAGAAAGGGAGCTTTGATCGAAGCTGTAAGCTCGTTGTTGGTGGAAGGTGGCGTCTTCCTGCTGAAGCACAAATGCTTTGTTACATCTGTGCCTGAAGTCTGTAGTTTTGGGAAGCCAATGGTAGACACGTAGCCATGGCTTTAGCTTGAAGGCTAAAAGCTGGCTCTGTTCTGGGTGCAACCTGAATGCACTAAAAGATCATCCTTGTCCCTGCGAGTCTTTAAAATACTGAGGGGTGCAGTGAGGGTGGAAGTAATAAAGATTACTGCTGCCATCCTACAGACCAAATGGCTTGCCTGTGGTTGCTCCAGTGGGCTGTGGCAGAGCTGGGATTGCCCTCGCAAATGCTGTGCACACATCTGTCACGCAGCTTGGCTTCCTCCCCCTCAGGAGTTTGCCACTGGGCTTGGGTTAGATTGGGCTGACTCGTTTTCCGTTTGAGGTGTTAAATCTTCCTCGCCATGCCTGGCAGGACCATACTTCATGTTGTCCTCACTTAGGACGCTGAGAGCAGGGGGAAAGCCAATAAGGGAAGTGCCTCAGGTGCAAAGTCTTGCTCCCACCTGACTGGCACATCCTTTGACAGAGAATTGAGCTGTGGCTGCAGCTTGGGATGCAGCTGGTGGTAGCTGTAGTATCGTGTGCTTGCAGATTTCCTGGCCAAATTGGTACCGTCGGCACACAGGATGCTTTACAGCAGTGATCATCAAATGTCCCATAATGATGTGTGATTGAAAGATAGCGCTGGCACTCCCGGCCCTGCTCTCACAGGTTCTTCATATCAATGGACAGCTTTGCCCATTTTCCCTCTCCGCCGGGGGGGAATTCATCCAGGCAGCTGGCTTGAGTTTAGTTGTGCAAACCTCAGGGCATCCTCAGCTTGCTCTGGAGCGACAGGACCAGCAGCGCCGGCCGTTCCCGGGAACATTCCTGAGCCATTTCTGAAGCTCCCCAGGTACTGGCTGGGGCTGTGATGGGGGATGTGAGAGCGCAGCACAAGCCACGGCGGGTGCCCGCTCCTAAGGCTCTGCGAGACGGCAGCGGCCACGGCTAGCGTGTGACTGGGGAGTACATGAAGACCATCCACCACCTCCCCTGCTTCTGTCCAAATTCAGCAGCAACTGTTCCCGGCCAAGCCACTGCAAAGGAAAATAATAGGCAGCTCGCAGGCTGTGGTGTTATTATTCAGCTGGTATTGACTGGCAGTACCAGGACACTGCAGAACTGCCTTTCTCGAGCTGTCAGCCGATTAGCTGTGACAGCCCTAATAATGGTGATGTCAGGAGGCAAGTAAAGAGATGCCACAAATGGATTGCACGTGTATAATTGCTTCAAAAACAAATCTGTTAATAAAAGGAGACGAGGAAATTGACAGGAAGAAATGGCTTATTGCATGCTAATTTCCTCCAGCTTTCATATTCTCTCTGTTTTGTGTTGGGTTTTTCTAAACTCAATTGGGTCACTTCTTCTGGGGAGAATCATGGTCAGAAAATTGAATATGGGAAGGAATTCTCTACAATAACTAATTACAATGATGTGTTTTTCCCAACAAGCATCAAGTTCAGGCAGATGCATTTGGCAGAAGAGCTGTTACCTATCTGATGGCTCTTTGAGGTTACGTTTACTCTGTTACACTCCTTTGAGTTTGTAGGCAAAGGAGAAGGTGAATGAGTGGCCCAGAGAGAGCATAAAATCTCTTGGCCCATGTCTTTGAAAGTCCCATGATGCTGTCGCACCTGCACTGTCCCTTTGGAGGAAACAGAAGGTGCTGCAAGTTCTTGTTCATAGAAATGGCAACATCCACAACAGATGGAAAGGATTTTATTTTCCTAACCCACAGCCTATGAAGATCCTGAGTTGAAATGCTTTGCCTTCTGCACCATGCAGTAAGGTTGCCAGGGTGCATGACCTACTAGATGGATCTAAGCAGCTGAAACCTGGGGTGTCCCAGAAATAAGATAAAAAAGCCCTGAGGCAAGGGAACAAGAAAAATGAATGGATACAGCTGATGAGACTACAAGGCTAGAAGTAAACAGTTTGATAAAATTGTACCAAATGATGGAATCAATGCAACTCTTGATGAAGGCAATGCTTTTCAGACGACATTACTGGAAGCAGCTGCAAGACCAATGAATACAAGCTCAAGAATGCCCATTTTGGTGCAAGTTTTTATTTTTTCAGTTATTCTTTCTGAGGAGAAACATCTCTTTATCTATATATAGCTAAATATTTCTATACTCCCCAAATGTCTTTAGATCCCCTAAGTCTCCAAACTCAGCTGGCATGTGAGTCGTTCTGACTGCAGGAGTAGCTGGAACCCCTCCTGAGCTAGGGCCTTACCACAAAGCTGATGTACAAATCAAAATCACGTGTACCCTGTTGTAGTTTCATGGTAGAAAAAGTTGGAATATATGCACCAGCATCTAAATATTCAGGTAGTTTTATGAACTTTGTTGACAAACATTTGTTTAGTTCAGAGTTACAGGCTGAGGTGTATTCTGACTTGCAGAGCGTAGGTGGGAACAACCAGCTGGGAAGGACCTGTTTGGAAGAGGTGGGGACAGCAGTACAGTTTATTTGTTTGCTTATTTCTTGTCTGAGGTTGCTGGAGATGAAAGTTCTTCTTGTACAAGTCAAATGATACCTGAGAGTTGTGTGGTTAATTTGTGCTCTTGCTGGCTTTCTAATGAACACTTTTCTGTTGCATGAATCTCAGCATCTGTATTGGTCACACTTGGCAGCCTCAGCAGAGAGCCCAGGAGTTAGATTGCTTCAGAGAAGAAGAATTGTTCTTTTAGAGCAGTCTAGTAAAGCTAGACAAACTGCTTGAAGAATCGAGTCTAAACTCTCCAGGCTGTGGCAAAAATCTCAACTCAAAGTGACAACCTTACCCCTGAAAAGTTTGCTTACGTGACGACCAGGGATAATCTGGAAGAGTGAAAACCAGAAAAGGGGCTTTCACTCCTGACTCAATCACTTTCCAGTGGCTGGAAAACCACTGACGGGGTCCACACACTTTAAACAAGAAAAAAAAAGAAAAGAAAAAAAAAAAGAAAGGAAAGGAAAGGGAAAAGAGAAAAAAACCATCTCTGTCTCCAAGATGCAGGAGACCACTGCTGACAGGGAAGGGACAGGTTCTCTGGCAGGGGAACAGGATTAGCTGTGCATTTGCAGAAGCTCCTCATTCTGAGGTATTGGAGCAGCCAGACCTGAATTTTTTCCTAGTCCTTAATCCACGGTACAAGCACAGAATTAAAGTAATATATTTGGGGAAGAGTTATTTTTGACTTTGTAAGGAAATATTAGAAATGGCAAATGGTAAGAGCAGTAATACAACCAGGGAAAGCGGGCCAAAGAAGAACGGTTTGAACACTATTCTTTGGTGTTACTCATTTAACAAGGATAGAGAAGACTCATTTCCTAGCCGACTGCTGCCATCCCTGCTCAGATTGTTTCTGCCTGCATCAGTTTTGACACTTTTCCTCAAGCTGTTGGGGGGTGTAGCATTTCCAGTACATTATTTAAATACAGTGAGTGCTTCGTATTCATGCTTTCCTTAATTAAATATTCTGCACTGTGGCTTGGGGTTCAGGAGAGCAGTCACTGTGTGATCTCTCTCTGCTTGAGCAGCGAAGAGCAAGTTGCTGTACATGACAGCATTTCATCTCTGTATGGCTGGGGACAGTAATGCACGAGCAGCAGGTGAAGGCATTAATCTTCTTAGCTACCCAGAAATGAACTGTCGTGTACAGCAACTTGTCCTCTGCTGCCACCGCTGCCTGGTCCGCTCTCCCACGCCCAAGGTTACTTTGCATACATTAAGCATAGTCTTGGGGTAATGATGTTTTTCCACCTGGCAGTAGCAGGCTGGGGGAATACGAAGCCAGGAGGTGCTGCATTCCATGGGGACAGGCAGTAGTGGTGGTTGTGGTAGGGATGCCTCAGGACATCTCCTTTGCAAGCCTGCAGGTCACAGAGTTTGAGGGAGATCCTTAGGACTTGAAAGATGCGGCCGTGTTTGGGTTGGTGATCAACAGGCTGGTGATTTGCTACCTCTGAACCGTGTGTGATGCATTAGAGTGTGTCCCCAGTGCCCTGGCCCATTTGCTGTCTGGTTTATGTGTAAAATAGTCCTTTCCCAGTCGATTTCCAAAGCCTTTGGATTTCTGCTCACCTGGCCAGAGCGTAGACTGTCCTACATGGGAAGGAGGATCCTGGAAGAGAACAGGAGAACCATTTTAAAACCAGCTCCAGCTGTGAGCAAACTGTGTCTAACTTCACCAGACTGGCAGAGAATAGTGTAAGAGTGGGGTGGGGTTTGTGTGGGAGGCAAATTCGGGTTAGTTTACAGTGCTGGGAAGTGCTGTGCTCTGTTTAGTGTTGATAGGGTGACACTGTACTGTGAAGGAACTCAGCTTAGAGAGATTTTGTTCATTAACAGGGAGCTACAGCCTGGAATCCTGAGTCAAAATGCTGCTTCTCTTGCTTGTACAATACCTGTGGTCAGCTCTGCTCTAATGCATTGTGGCACTTGGTACGGTGGGAATGCAACCAAAATACCCCCTTCGCTTGAAGTATTAGCAACGAGCTTCTGAGGTTTCTTGTGTAAAATTCCTCCCCAAATGCAGAGCTGCTGGTTTAATTTAGATATTAATTTGCTTGGGTGCTATGATTTTGCCACTTAAAAGGAAATGCAGCTCAGAGAGTGGAATGGAAACATTTCAAATGACCTGTTTGGTGTAAAGCCTTCACACACTAGGGCTAATAATTAATGTAATATGCTTTCTACCCTTCCTGCCCCAAGCCTTGTACAATCACAGAATATGACCTTCTCCCATATATTTACAGATGTTTGATTTAATGCTACTGGGCTCTGCTGGCCACAGATGAGAAACCTGCTGGCTGAGGCTACCTAACGTCAAAATGAACTCGTGCCATTCAAGTCAATTTTGCCAAATGAAGAGTAGAAAAGGCTGTTTAACTGAAGAACCACTACAAACCATGGAGGATGATAGCTGATTAAATCATCCTGAGTGTTTCCAAAGGAAATAAGCCTTTCTTGCTTTCATTTTCCCTCAGAGGGAGGAATACATTCGATTATTTTGTAGTAAGATTTGAACACCTTATGATTACCTTTATTAGCATATATAGTACAATCAATCTGCTGTTATTTTCATGGATGCTACCATGATATTGAAGTGGACCAGTGCCTTCCATCTGCTTACAAAGTCTCATGTATTTACAAAAGCAACTGCTAGTCAAAATACATAAAGAAATGTCTGAGCCATAGTTCTGATCCTAGGCAATAATCGATGTTCTTCCATCTGCCCCCCCAATACCTGAGAGCTTAATTCAGTAAGAAGATATTTATCTATTCCATTCTTTTTCTACTTCTTTTAAAGACACTTTTTCTCCCCCTTTTCCACATCTGGTGCTTATATTCCCAAGTTCCCTCCCTCCCTTTCCCCTTCTCCTCAGAAGCTCCTGCTTAGAATTTAGATAATGGATTTCTAATTCAATTTGGACTTCTGCTGGGACAAATCAGCCTCATACAAAATAATTTATGGTTCTCGAACAATTGGCTGCGGATGAAATTAGGTAAATAGCACCAGGCAAATAATAATCTCATTAAGATCCATGGAAGAAAGTAGTAGTAAGTAGGTATTCATGAGGACCAGTGTTAGTCTCGGGACAGCAATCTCAGCAGGATGCCCCTAACTTGTGGAGAGCAGCCAAGGTCAGGCTCCTGCTCTAAACCCTGCTCCTCAACTGCTCCATGATGCATACAGAGGGAGACCAGCAACAAAACTTACATCAGCTCCAAGACAGCCAGACTCTCTTCCCTAACCGTTTCATAAACATAGATTTGTTTGTGGTTCTTGGTCTCACTGTCCTTGGCTGTTTCCTAAATGATGCTGACAAATATTTCGGAGAAATTTTGAAGGATGAACCTGAGTCCTGAGTTGTTTGCTCCGTTTGAAGGTAGTGAATTAAGAGTGCCACCTATTAGGCTGCTCCATCCCTTCTGCAGATGGGACCCTGAACCTGACAGAGTAGATTTCCCCAAGGTCTCACAAGACTGGCTGTCCCCTGGCTCTCAGCTGGATGCCTTAACCAGCTGGCCCTGCGACTGAGCTGTTATTGTAGGTACAGGCAAGTGTCCTGTGTTTTTCCAGGAGGGAGTGATTCCACTCACTAGATGAACTCTACACTTCAGAGAGCTCATGAAATCAGGATCCATGATATCCCACTAGAGCTCGGTTTTATTAATCATGAGATGTTGGATCATCACTCCTTGCTGAGAAAAGTGCTTGCACTGAACGTGTTAGAAATCTGGGAGCAGAGCTCTGCAGCAGTTTTAATAATGGGAAAAGTAAGGATAAAAATAACCATTCTTGCTAGAACCACAGGACTGACATTTTAACCCTAATGTACTGCTGCAAGAAGCAAGCTTAATTATTAATATGGAACAACATAAGCTAAGAAAGTATTTGCAAAGTACCACGTTCAGCTACAGATCCTCTCTCGAGCTAGCACTATGGGACTCCTTTCCTCGTGCCCTCACCATCAGCAACACATTGCACAGATTTATCTCTACAAACCAACCTTGTGCTGTGTAATATTATTTACCACTAGCCCTGAAATCCATCTCTAGCATGAGCTCTCTCTGTTTCTAGTACATGATAAAGCCTTAAGAAATCCTCCCGTGAGAAAAGGTAGGATCAATTCTTCATTTGTTTGTCATATTTGGGACACCACATTTGGACTGTTGATGTAACAGATGAAGGACCTGAGTCTCAACTAACTCTAAAAATAGATGCGGAGTTAATTATCCTTGGATTTTTCCTGTATTGTGTGCTCTGGACTGTACCCTGGAAACTTGTATCCAGTATGTGTTGAGAATATATTTTTTTAGTGCTAGAAGATGCATCCTACCTTCTAACCACAAAGGTTAAGTTGGGTCTTGTAAAAAGAGATTTCTCCTATTATTGTAACAGGCACCTACTTTCATGTTCATGTAAATACTTCAGGCTCTGTCCTGTGTTACAGAGGTGCCTGAAGGGGACTTGAGAATGAATAGGTTTTACAAAAAGTATTTTAGCCTAAGCCTTGTCCATCTTTAATTAGTTATCAGGGTTAAAGGAGGGGTCAAGAGCCTGGAGCTGCTTCAGGACTAATGTGGCAAAGGAAAGTGAAGCCTAACCCTGAAAAGGAAATGATGCTCCTCAGAGGTTTAATAATTTTTGACCCCGTGTCAACCATTATGACTACTAATGGCAGCTGGGGCAGAAATGTTTCGAGTTAGACTTTGCTTTGCAGGTGGTTAGGAGGGGATCCCGTGCCATCCTGCAAACCCATCACAAGCTAGAATCCCAAAGGAAAAAGCCCGTTTCAGTTTTACAGGCAGGACACAAAATCCAGTGGTCTCACACTGAAGTTTCTGCACGGTTCATACGTTGCATTCCTGTCAGAGAAAGCAGAACTAGGAGCAACGCTCAGCCAGACTGCTCGCCCCCTGCCTGCGCAGCCATGGCCAGCAGGAGCCTGCTTAGTTCCTGATGAGATGAACTGCCCAGAGCTCACACTCACGGGGTACAACCTGTGCACTCAGCACAGCAACACTTGCACCTCACTCTCTGGTTTTGCTACGTGACAGAGTGAGTGAGATAAAGTTTCAGAGACAGTCTGCAGCCCATTTCTTGGGTTTGGGGGGTTTTGCGTGAGTATTTTAAACAACTGGAAAGAGAGAGCAGAAGGGCAAAGGAGTGTGATGTTCCCCAGGGTAGTTTTTTGTTTTGTTTTCAGGTGTTATCAGAAGTACAGATAGCCAGGGCTCAGCACCTGAGCCAACCTTACCCATTCGCTCTGTACAAGCACAGCAAAGTCTCCCTCAGAGTGAATGAAATTGTTGCAAAGAGGGATGGACCTGCTGGTGCACAGGACAGGGCAGCAAAGAAACAGGGCCTCTGCCTCTTCACTTGACATTGCACGCTGTCAGTGCTCAGAAGTCAGCCTCACTCCCCCGTGATGGGGATGGTGCTATCAAGGCCAGGGAGATGGAGCAGAGGCTGGTTGCTGTAGGTAATGTGGTTGCACAGTGTCCATCCACACTGGCCACAGCAGAGTGAGGACCATTTACTCTTTCGCCATTGACTTTACACCTGCTCATGCAGCACTGCAGTGAATCAGGAGCACGGAGGGAATTGCACAGCACAAGAGGTCTCTGCTCTGCACGGTGCTGCCAGCGCTCAGCACCAGCAAATGCTCGTTTGGCTTCTTTGACTGTGAAACATCCCTGCTTTTGAGCCCAGCTCCAGTCTTAGCAGGCACCCTGCCTCATGCCAGACCATACACTGCTGTTGCAAGGGAGGAATGGTCCTTTCTTCTCCAGGTTGGGCTCCAGGTTGGCACCCATGGCTGACAGTGGATCACGTATGGAATTCCGTACCTCTGTGGAAGGTGATTTTCTGGCCGGGGCACAGAAGGACAGGAAAGGATGTGTTTGGGTTCTGTTTGATGTCTGTGTGCTTAGGGGGGGAGACTTTTGCTGGGCAGCCACTCAGTGGCTATGTTCCTCGATCCCCAAGGGCATGCAAAGCTTGGGTTTAACCTCCTGGGAAGGTGTTGTTAAGCTGAGCTGTGCTAGGAGGGTCTTCACTGAGACTGCAGGTACTGGGGAAAGTACATTTCTCATTGCAGTCTTTCTCTATTCTGTTTCTGGACTGAAGTGACCCAAAAGAGATGAACATTGCATGCCCTATTGATTTCTCTCTCACTTCACCCAGCCCATGCCTGAACTCTGCTTTCCCTGCTGAAAAGAGCATTTCATTTTCTGGGTGCTCAGTAAGTTTAAGTCTGAAATTCCCTTGACCTTGCTCCTGTGAGAGTTCAGCAAGGTTCAGGCAGTGTCTGTTTTGTGGGCTGCCACAAAACCAAGCCTCATCTTAAGGCACGTAAAGGGCTGCAGTGAATTCAGCTACAAGCAAGCAGGAGCCAGCCTCCCAAGCCGGCCGGCTCTTACACACAGTTATCAAATGCCAATCTTCCTGGGAATTTTGGTGAAATCTTCCACTTTGGAGATGCTGAAGGGTAGCGTGTGATTGCCTTATTGCCTGCCCACCTTGCAGTCAGCTGGAGGTTGGGCTGACACGGGGTAGGTGCTGAGAAAGCACGTGCAGCCCCCCTCCTCTTCCCCAGGGCAGGGCAGGAAAATGGGCATCTCTTGCAGGGCACAGGCTCCGCTTTACTGTGCCTGTTCTCTGGGCCTGTGTGATCTCCAGGGTTGAGATGGGGTCCAGAGGGCCCTCTGACATGGAAACTACTCCCAGGGAGGTGGTGGAGTCACCATCTTTGGAGGTGTTTAAGAGTTGGGGAGATGTTGTGCTTAGGGACATGGTTTCGTGGTTTGGATAGGGCTGGGAATAAGGTGGGACTTGATGATTGTGAAGGTCTCTTCCAGACGAAACTGTTCTATAAATCTATTCTATAAATCTACTCACTAGTTAATTCTTAGAAAAAGTCCTGGTTTCTCCCATTTCTCACTCAGCTGGGTCTAAATTTGGCTTCCTAGCCCCACAGGTGTTGTGGGGCTCCAAGTTGGAGGCAGGCTAAAGGGCACACTGCACTTTTTGCTTCATTGCTTTCCATTTGATGGCACTGTGACACCACGTGCTCTTCCTAGGAGGACACAAAACCAACAGACTTCCAGCTGAGCAATTCTCCTTCCCTGAAAACGTACACCCTGTAATCCCCACTCTTGCCTCCACCCTGGTAAACTGTCTTCACTGAGCAAGCACCTGCTGCTAATTTCCCAGTAAACAGCACTTGTTGCTCTAGAAAGCTTTTTAATCATAACATTAAAAAACTGAACAGAAATCCCATCCATACAGTTAACTCCAGCTGCCTTTCCTGCAACGCAAGGGGAATGATCTTGCCAGCGATGGGCATCCAAATGCAAATGGAATTAGCTTTGCAGCCATTCGTTTTAAATTGCTCTTGAATCATTCTGAAGTAAATTCCATTTGAGAAGAATTTGCTTCAGGTCTCGCACAAAGAGATAATGGTCCAATATATTATGATCTAAGCAATAATAGTTTAAGTCTCGCCGTTCAGAAATATAGTGAGTTATATGCTGGGTTGATGAGAATTAAAGCTTGATATATAGTCATAAAACTAGTGATCTAGAGATGAATAGATTGGTGTACGGAGCACAATATTTTCCTGCCACAGATTAGAGCGAGGATACTAGTCCATAAAAAGGGAAGTATGCCATAAAATCTCCTTTTTCACTTGTTATGCATGAAGAGCTATGATATGTAGGCTTACAAACAAATGCACGAAAAGAATAAAGACCTTTCCTAACATCAAAAAGATTCCTGACTTAGGCAAATATTTGTTTTACCTTAAGAGAAAATCGAGCTCAAATGAGACTAAAATTCCTGTGTGTGACAGTCGATGCCAGCTTCTAGCAGTGCTAATTTCAGTGGCATTTCACCTTTTCCTCCAGATATGGCATTTGACTTGCCTTGGAAAAAAATATCTCTCTAGTTGTCAGATACTACAGAAGGCAAATAAAAGAACGTTATCTGTCTTGGGGCCAGCAACTAAAATAAAAATTTCAAATTAAGCTTATAGATTTAAACAGCTTTTTTTAATTTATTTTCTTAATATGAATGAATTGCATGAGTGAAACCAGTTTAGCAGTATCATTAATCTGGTCTTGTGTCTTGCTGTTATAAATCAGTCAATAACAGCAGATGGGCTGTACACTTTATTATGTGAAAATAAAGATGAATGTGATACTGCAGAAGTAAACTCGCAGCTCAAAGTTACCGAGCACAGAAGGGATTTGTTACAACAGGGGAGAACAGTGTGTGCCTCCTACTTGCATTTGATCAAGGTTGGAAGGAGAGCTGGCTGCACATGACATTGACATAATGATTGGAAATCAAGTATGTGAAATTTTAGTGTTTGTATCTACAACCCCAGATCACTCCCAAATGGTTTAATTAGCTTTTCTTTTTTTTTCCTTCAGATAGAAGAGAAAATGTTTCACTACTTAGGAGAGTTAAATAAAAGAGTTACAAAGTTTACTGCTTCATTACACTGTTGGGAGATGAACATTTTAAACAACCAGTGATAACTGTCAGGAAGATTCAGATCAAGGTCTCGGGCAAGATTCATCCCCTCGTGTAACAATGAGAGGCAGCCCCCAGCCCAATTCCAGAAACAGGACAACAAAGTTGTCCCTGAAAAACCTAAGTCAGAGTTTGATCTTTGTAAGGATAGAGGAATGACCTGTGTTTAAGTTGAGCTGGCCAGGAGAAATGGCTGGAAGTGTTCAGGAGGTTGTTAGTAATGTGGCCTCATGAAAACAGACTTCTGAGATTGCTTCAGGATTTCCACAAGTTCATTTTGTTGAGATTTTTTGCAACTCTCTATGCAGTCAAATGTCCTGGATTCCCATTTTCAGCAGTAAATATCCATGTTGAATTCTGAAGAATATTTTGTTATCTAATTGCACCTCTGTTCCGAGATGCTCGCACGCTGCTGAAAGCAGCACAGCGCCTCAGCCGAACGAAAACGGATGAAATGGCAGACTTACTCCAGGATGCTTTTTGAGGCTGATGGTCCAAACCCTCTACCAGATCAGCAGCCAAACTGGCCAGCTGTCCCATGCCGTGCTGCAGCTCTGCCTGGCTGCTGGGCAAGCCATCATGAGGGGATTTAAGGCTCAAACTCAAACTCACCTCGAGAAGCAAGTACAGCCACCATCCTGCCACTTCAGTCGGTGGTGGCCAGTGTGCCTGGACGGGGAGCGCTGGTCTTCCTCCCCACAGCAGCCCTTCCCACCTCTTTGGGGAACGCAGGGAACACCAAGTGACTTCCCCCTGGGATTCACCCAGGCTGATCAATCAGCAGTGAATAGCAGGAGCGAGGGGCCCCGAATGCTGATGGAGGTAGGACCAGCTCTACTGTGGGATTTTCTTCCTGCCAAGCACAGGAAAACCCCGTTGTGGTCACATTCTGGATGCTCCTCTTAAACATATGCACTCTAGAAAAAAATAACTCTAATGTTGCTACTAATGGCAGCAGTACGAGGGCAGGGATTGAATGAACATACTCCAGTTTAAAAAGCCCTTGAAATCTGTCTTAGCTGCTATCTTAAATTTGTTCTAAAATTGCAGCTCTAAGATGCCAGGGACAAGGCAAGCTCTGCACACTCTGTTTGTGTGACAGTTTGTGAATGGTTTCCATCTATATCCTGAACAGTTAAGAGCAGTTTGAATGCCTCTTGATATCAGTGAGTAAGAGTGTGGAGAAATAAAGCCAGGCTTTATTATTGCTTCTGAGGAGTAAGGTGGGATCTTAGGAAGAGGCCAGTAAGAGACTGGTCTTGTACCTGACCGTGGGATGCCAGGCTGGTGGCGAGAAGCAGCTGTCACCACAATCAGATGCGAGATGAGGATGTTGTTTACTGGTCAGTACTGTGAGTGCACTTTTACATGAAAGAATATTTAAACATTAGAAGCAGTTACTCTCAGGAGGGAAAGCCAAAGCCCAAACTCATTCCCCAGGCCCTTTAAGGACATAATTTTAACCCCCCACCTTTCTTCTTTTGTGATCTTGCTGATCCCTCCTTTTGGACTTTCTAGTTACACCTTTGATAAGATGCAGTTAATTGGTTGGGCAGCATAAGCATTGTCTTTGACAATATGCAGAAATCTAGTGGTGAAAATAAATAAATTTGTTCATCCAGTCACCAGAAATTAGTGAAGCAATACTTGTTTAATTATAAAACATATGTGTGCTTTGTTAGTTTCCATCTGTCTGCTCGCTGATTTGCAATTAAATGACCAGAAGAAAAAGATACGTCCTGTGGCAATTCAGAGGAAATGATTCATCTCTAATGTTTCTGTGCTGTGGATGTCTGCGGAGCAGCGGGGTGAGAGGGAGGAAGAGGGGGAGATGTGGATGAGGAATGCTGAAAAGCCTCTTGCTTCAGTTCAAACGTGTTTTGTTATCATGGAACCAAATGTGGGCTCCTGCTAATGTGCTCCAACTCATCTTTCTCCTTGGGAAAAAAAAATGGGGAGCACAATGGAGCAAGGAAGAAATACCTAATGGGGAGAGGAAAAGGGATTGCAGGAAAAGGAGGCTGGTGGGGTCAGAGTGTAAAGGGAACTGCAGGAGAAAAAGAAGGATGGGAAAGTGATAAAAATTCTATGTAAGTGGGGAATTTTTTTTGGAGATGGAAACTGAATTGTTATAGAATGTTACAGATTTTCCCTCTGCTAGAAAAATGCCAAGCCTTATTTAGTGGCCTTTTCTTCTCTCATTGAACCAGTTCAGTTTTATTTGCTCTCAGGGAGTGATGTGGTTGTGAGGCAGGCCTCTTACTCTTTTTCAAACGAGAGACCCAAAAAGGCAGCAGTATTTTAAAATTACTATGAAGAAGGGGAAAAAAAACCCAACCCAACTGGTGAACATATGCTCTCTTCACAAACAGCTGAGGAGATTCACAAACTCTTTGGCTGTGTAAGGTATTGCCATTACTGGTGAAGATGTGCAGTCTACATCCTCATAGCTCTGTGGCTGGGGATCCTATGACCTCCTCCCTCTGCCTCCTTCATCTGGTACTGCTCTTCCTTCTCTTTCTGCAAAAGCAGTGGCTGGAAGGAGAGCCTTTCACACCCCTTGTAATCTTGGACACAGCCTGCACGGGCATGTCTTTGGTGCAGGGAGGTAGCTGTCTGTCATTTCATCCCCTGATGAAGGTAGAGCCTTCCCCAGTATTTTTAGTTTGATGCTCTCTGGTGTTCTCTTGATCATGGGTGATGTCCATCTCTGTATAACGATAACTGCTTCCAGGGGCAAGAAGGAGGAGATGGAACAAGGCCTTCAGGACTGTCAGCTTGCTGCTGGTGGATCTGTCAGCAGTTGCTGTCTCCCCAGCCCTTGGCAGCTGGGAGCCTCTTGGATGTTCTTGTGCAGTGATGGCAGGTGGGAGGTGGATGGGAAGAGGGTTGTTCTCTGCTGAACTGGTGCTTTCTGATGTGGAAGACTTCCTCTGCAAAAAGGGGCAGAGGGGCTTTAAAGAGGGGTTTGTGAAGAAGAGGGGAGAGAGAAAGGTGCTCTCTGGCACTGTCAGTGTTGCCTCTTGTGCGTTGGATTCCTTTCCTCCTTCTCTGGACTTCTTGCATCGCCTTTATTTAGTACCAGCAACACCAGAGAGGTGCAGAGGTTCTTTATGTCAATAGTTACGTGTCCATGTTGACCCAAAATGTCACCATCTCACAGCTGCTCAGCCCCACATCCCAGCTCTTGGTTCCTCCCTCTCTGTAGTGAGCAGTGCATAGCCCAGCGTACCTCAAACAAAGTGAATAAAGCATAGCTTGGCACCTTCATTAACACTCACAACAGAGCAGGACTGCAACGGCACAGTCTGGACTTGCATTTAGTCTTTTGCCCTTAGAGCAGATTTTAAATTGCTCATCTGAAGCGAAAGGTGCTGGTTCCTGTTTGTACCAGCCCCAGCCAGCACTCGCTAGGTGCATGCACTCGATTAAACAGTGTGATAACTCACTATTGAAATGTGTGACCTTGAAGCCTCCAAAAGTTTCTATTATTTCTTTTTACGGTCTTGCAGGCAGCTCTCCCAAGCGCTAACACAACGCTTTATTGCCAGGGACCATAACAAAGGACCCTTCCCAGGCACGTCGATGTGCACAGCCCGGTCGCGTCAGAGGGAGGAAGGAGCTCAGGGTGTAAAGAACAGTTTCTGCTAGTCTGAAAACAGCAGTGTGTTTGAGCCTCAGTCGAGGAGTGCTCCTAAGATCACATTTTATTTGAAAAGAACACTGCTTTTGAGACTTCTAGAAAGTGCTTGTGCACCTTTTCCAGCTGAATGTCAGTTGTTTCATTTGTCCTTTCTGTCTCTTCTCTACAGATGATGATTTTTTTCATGAACTGCCCGAAACTTTTCCATCTGATCCTCCAGAGCCACTACCCCACTTCCTCATCGAACCCGAAGAGGCTTACATTGTGAAGAACAAGCCTGTGAATCTCTACTGCAAAGCGAGCCCAGCCACGCAGATCTATTTTAAATGCAACAGTGAATGGGTTCATCAGAAGGACCATGTGGTGGACGAGAGAGTAGATGAAACCTCCGGTGAGTTTGCTTTATGTCGTGCAGGGATGAGAACTAAGCTGCATTAATACCAAGCCCACTGTTGTCATCTGTCCACTGGTTCATCCAGCAGCTACTTTTCTTTTCTTTGCTCTAGAGACAGCTGTGGATTCTGTACCTGGTGTTGTAGCACAGAGGTGGGGTCTGCACCCAGGTCAGTTGGTAAAGCATGCTTGTAGAGCACCCTGCCTGAATTTCAAGCCCCCCCAGAACAGGAGAGCCATGCACAAAGAAAAGGGAATAGCTTTCTCAGCCAGGTCTACCCGCTGTTTACTTCCCCAGCGTCACAAGTTCCCAGGGGCTGCACTGTGTTGTAGTCACAGACCAAGAACCACTTTCTCCCCAAAGTATTTGGGTCTTTCCTAGACTGTTGTCTTCTTTGGGAGATTTGTGGGGGGAATAAAAGGAGAAATTGACTCCTTTTCCATCAGGAAAGAAGGTGAAAACACACCTGGGCACACTTTAGAGCAGTGTACCCATCCAAAGCAAGCACCTGGCTTTCTGCCTGCTCCATGGAGCTTGCATGAAGAACTACAGCAGGTTAGCAAGGAAAGAAAAAAAGAGGAATCCAAGAGCCTCATCCTTCCTCAGTCAATTCCAGAAATCCCACTGACGTGGAAAAAAGAACAGGACCTTCACAATACCAAAAAAAACCCCAACCAACCAACTTCTCCCCAAAGGGTTTAACAATTTAAGTAATAAACCAGCATAAATCAAACAGGTGATGGTTCCCATTTGGGGAGACTGGTAATCAGTAGAGTTTGAGTCACATGCAAGGAGAGAAGGAGGACGTACTGCTGCGTTGATGGCTCTGAGAAATAACTGGATACCTAGCAAGAAGGTACCTTCCATTTGGGAATTACACCACCGCTTGGTCTAATTACTTAGAAAAGTAACTCCACCAGATGTCTTGGAAGTCTCCTGTGAACTGGATTTTATTTGTTTCAGCTCATTTATTTGCAGAGAGATCAAAAGCATAAGCTTTTAACGGTACTGTGGTGCTCTCGGCTTGAAAAGGAGAAGGTGGGTGTAGGAAGAAAGGCTTCAGAAAAAAACTGTATTAAACTTTGAGCCTGTTTGTTTGTTTGTAAGAAATCAGCCTTTCCAAGGAGATGACTGCAGTGGAAAAACTAGAAATAAAAAAGTTCTTGTTACTTAATATATTTTCTTTTCTTTCATCCATGGGAGGTGACTGGAATGAAGGAGCACAAGCAGGAGGGCAGCTATCGCTGTGCTAATTTTTTAAGCTTTTATTAACATCAGCATTTGGAAACACAAAAATGTTTTGGCTACAGTTGAAATTTTTCACTGCAGGTGAAAAAGTCATTCTTTTGTCTCAAAAAACTCGTTGTGGAACAACTTTGAGGTGCTGTAAAGCAGATTGCATTCTACAAATGTAGAAGGGCAGTGTTGCAAAGTGATGCATCTGAAGATACTAGAGAAGAAACGTTCTGCAGATGTTTTGCAATCAGCAGCAGTGCGAATGAAGCCATCGCCAATGGGGTATTAACATAGTCTGCTGGAGTTTGGGGGGCAGAAGGGTGCCAGAAGCTGTGCACATCAGATTATTAGCCCAGGAGCCACAAACCCAGTAGCACTAATGAGTTGTTGAAATGAAACTGTCATCAGAACCTGATGGCAGTCAACTGTTTGTTGCCAAGGGGCTGGTTAATGCATGTCATGGTGTGGTGTTTGCACATCTTGCTGGTATGTAGACAGAATCCAGGGCTCATAGCACATAATATGGAAACGAGTAAACAGTGTCTTTAAGGTAGCAGTAAAATAATAGGTTCTTCAAAGCGACAGAAGCTCAGGGAAATATATCCACTGCAGATGGAGCTGAAGAAAAAGTTGCAGCAGACAGTGACTGTGAGGATGTGTTGCGGTGTCCGAAGAAGTAGGTGTCGTTTTGGCAGCTTGAACCAGTCAGACTGGCAAAGCCCTTTGGCTCTCCCCCTTTTGAGGCTGTTTAGGTTTCTTTTGCTGTTTTTGGCTAGCCAGTGCAGTAGTCGTAATGCTGGGCACGGCAGCCGTCACCGGGCTGCTCGGAGGAAGGCAGCCCCAGGCTACGCTGCTGCTGGCTGCAGCCTCGCAGGCAGAGGCTGGAGGAATTGTCCACAAGCCAGGCAAGGTCTGGGCTCCACATGGGTCATCTGGGGCTCAGAGGGGTCTCGGTTACACAGTGTTTCTGCTGCCTCAGTTGCATAATCCCAGCAACTGAAAACTGGGCGCATTCTTCTTTCTTGATATTCTGTTGTTCTGGAGGCGTGTTCTGCCCGAGTCCGAAGGAGAGCACCGTGCTGAGGTGGTCTTCTGCTGCAGATTCTAAACCAGGCTTTCTCTTTTAGTTCTTTCGGTAGAAAAGCAAAGGAAAATAAGACAAAAAGGCAATAAAATATAGGCGAGGGGAAAAAAAAGTAAAGGTCACCTGTGCTTTCTTTTCTAAGGATGAGTAATCAGGAAGAAAGAAGGCTAAAGTACAGGTGTGATGCTAGCGGTACATCATCTTGGGATTGTAAATGATGCATGAAAGAGAGAAATGGCTTTTGATTCACAAAAGATTATGTGTTCATGGACTTCGAGCCTGTGCTCAGGAATGAAATCTGTGTAGAGATGATTAACTCTTCTTATAAGGCAAATTTGTTTCTGTCATTGATAAAAACCAGAGACAACAGCACAGCCGTAGCAGTGGCACTGGAGACAGAATGAGAACGCAGGCGAGCTCTCATTGAAGGGAGCTGCTAGGTAGAAATGTTGAGTCTATTAAAAAGGTTCATTTTTTAAGAGAGGGAAAATAAATATTTCTATGGGTGTTTTTTTTTAACAGGAGATAGAAATAAGAGTTCTAGCTCTATGCACTTTGCACTGTGGAATATTTTTTAACAGTAGATAAAGCATCGCTGTACAGAACAGGCACGGGGACTCTGTGGGAGTTGTTGACTTCTGGTTGGAGAGGATGAGAATAGTAATAGTGACAGGCTGTTCTAGTACCACTTTGTTTAATTAAATTAGCCTGAAGAGAGAAACTTGCAAAAAAGAAAATTCCAATGATTGAGTCTGAAAAGCCAGAAGTTTTTCTATAGATCATTACATTCTGGTTTTTAATCCTCAGACTCACTGGAATCTTTCTTCTTCATGGTAAAAGCTCAGCATTTTCATAAAGAAGTCAAATGAGTGCTTTGAAAACCTTCAGCATGCTTCTTTGACTCTTTCCTTTCCTATGGACGTGAAATACAAGGCAGGGCATGGTCTTTTATGTCTTTACTGGGATATTTTCCCATTAACGTGAAAAAAAATATATGTAAAGAATAAGAACACTAGTTTTAAGAAAACAAAGATTAAAGTTGTTTTGAGGGAAAGCATTTGATTTTATGGCCGACTGTCATAAAAAATAACAACAATGGAAGTAAAAGGAACCCTGCAGAATCGATGCTTTGGGGGGGCAAGAAAATTCTGTTGTCACAGAGCAAGAAGCTCCGTGGCATCAGTGATTGTTAGAGCAATTTGTGCACATTTTCCAAATTACTGTGCCTCTGAAAACAACTATGGCAAAAGATTTTATTTTGCATGTGTGCTTTTTATGGAGAAATACATTCAGACACCCCCCTCCCAGTTCTGCAGTGGTGGGAGAGTTGTGGACGTATAGAAAATCAGTGTCCTGCACCCCCTTCATTTGTCCTGAGGGATTCAGTGCTGCTAAATCAACCCCCACGTCCCAGTGGTGTACAACAGAGAAAAATCAGGGCTGCAGGGACCTTGTTTTTGTCTTTTCATTTTGGATATGCATGGTAATAGTTTCTCCATGACTATTAAGGAGAAATGATCTATAGAACCCCTCCTGCCCTCTGCAATGCCAGTGACATGTTCTTCTTCCCTCTCCTTCAAGCAAGGAGAAAACAACATTTGGGACTCTTCTAAGTGCTAATTAAATAGACATATGGGGCAATTCAGCCAGCATTATTGTTTGCCTACCCTTTCTGTCTTCTTTTGCTGGGGTGCACAGGGAGAGGAGGACTCAGGGAGTTTGTTGGTGACCTCCTCTGTGTTCCCAAATAGCAGCAAGACAGAATAAGGACTCTTGAGCCTGGCCTGAGTCCCCAGCTAATGCAAAAGGAAGAGGCTTATCTGTGAGCTCTCAGAGGAAAGATGTGCTGAGGGAGGCTCTGTTAAGGGGCAGGTGAAGTCACCAATCCTTTTTGCCATGTCCTGCCTTCAGAAGAAGGCTCTCAGACGACCTAATGTCCCCCAGGAGCATCCCTGGTGCCACTTGGCCTTCAGCAAGGAGGACACGTGGCTCCGAGAACTTCCCCTTCAGCTGCTCCTTCGACCCTCTGCCATCCCACAAATCAATGGAAATGTTGAGGTTAGAATCTGCCTCAGAATAAGACTTTTGTCTTATGAAGAGGATGTATCGAGCTGCACTGAAGGGGATGATGCTTTTTTTTCCAGACAGAAATCTTAGACTTCTGTGTTTCCATTTCTTTACATAGCTGCTGCTGTGATTCCCATGCTTACCTCCCACCATTGCCTTTCCCCATTAATAACGTTTTTTTGGATGACTTGCAGATTGGATGAAAGAAGACTGAGCTTTTGACGTGGGATCAGCATTGATCTGGCAAATAGGAGGTTGTTACCTTAAGCAATGGGTTTGGCAGCCTGTCGAGGGAGGGAGTACCCAGCTAGCTAAGTCTTTAATTGATCACCCTCTCAACAGAAAGATCAAAGATTGATGGCTGCCCTTTTGCCTTTAGAACAGCTCTTACAAGATGCTGCGGCCAAGACAGCGGTGGGGAAACCTCCACAAGTGTCTCTGCTCCTCTGGCACCGCGTGTAGAGGCAGGAAAATCACTCCCAGTACACAGTGCTCAGCCCCTTGATCTTTCTCCCTGCGTGTGCATCTCCTGAAAGCCCTTTATTCTGGTGAAGGTGACACCCTTCTAGAAGGCTGCCTTGCCCTGATGGCAAATGTCACATCAGCTTGTCCGGACATTTAGTTAAAGCTGGGGCTTCTGATTATACAGCAAGGATTGTCACTCAGCCTCTCGTTTTGAGAAGCTGTGCTTGTTTGTCTTGTTAGTTTTTAGAAATAAGAAAAGCTCTTGTTTCCAGCTATAGCACTGGTTTTGAATTCCAGTGTTGAAGAACTTAATTTAGGAGCCCAAATCCAAAATTCAGGTGGCCCCTACCCCCGTGTAAGCACAGCTCAGGGGGAAGAATGTGGACAGGCAACGTTTTCCTCATCTTCTCTGGCCCCCAGATCTTCCTCTCCTTTCCTGCCATTTTCCTTCTCTGCACATCTTCCTTCCTTAATCTCTTGTTGCTTCTTGACCTGCTGTTGCCTCCTAATTCTCTGCATTATTTTTCAAGAGTCTAATAGATATGGAAAAAGCTATTTTTTCTCAACAACTGTGGCCATTATGCCTATTAACTTCACTACAGAGATGACAATTGATGCTAAATGCTGCAGTTATACTTAGCCTGCAATATTTTGACTCTCTAGGGTGGAATCCCGTGGGGTTATGTTAGTAAGGGTAGCCACATACCGTAAATAAGGAGTGGTTTCATTCCACCCTTGTCACAAGTAATTTTATTTTCTGTTTATCATTGGATCAAATCCCCTACAAACAGCAAGCGCCCTGATTCAAAATAATTATTTCTCAGCAACATATTGCCAATTTTTAGCTCTGCTCCTTCAATACTCTGCCCTAATCCAGCTCATTTCAAGGAAATTTAAAAACGTATCTGTGTAACTCTTCCCAAATGCTTCTATTAATGGCTTTGAGATGTGGGTTAGAATGGATAGTGCAGTCCATTTTCTGCAGTAAGTCGAAGTCTGTCCTCTCTTTGGAATGCTGGTGTAAGTGAAACATATTTCTGTGTGTGGTCTGAAAGGCTGCAGCTGGTGCAGAGAGAAGCGGACGACCCTATTGCTCCAAAGGACTGGGATCTTCGGAGGAATACAGGTTGTTTCCTAACGTAAAAGTCCATGAACAAACCCACACTTTTTGCCTATTTGATATTGAGGTTGCAGCCATTTTTGATGTCACTGGGGCTGCCTTTGCTCTGCCTGTCCCTCCCCAGAGCCCGGTGGGCAGCTCTCCTAGGGAAGAGGAGCCCCGTGCCCATCACTGCTGCAAGAGAAGTTCTCTCTTCTTGTAGCGTGCGTCCTCAAAATCAGCTGCTGGGAAGGTGGTCCCCAGGACACCCAGATCAAGGGAATATCCAGCGACAAAGCAGCTGCAGACAGTTTTTACAAGCAAGCAAAGTTCCCTCTTTCATTTGAGTTTAGAAAAAAAAAATAAAGCCATTTTGGAAGCTTCAGAAGAAACACAGAGAGGCAGAGAGAGAACCACCACTTCCTAGAATATGAATGTAAAATGGTGGCTATTTGTGTTCAAGTGAGTGGAGAGATCACTGAGGTCACTGACCTAAAGAAAGGAAATAATCTTTTTATATACAGGATAAGAACATTGGGCCAGATATTTATTTGCTTCCAGAAGGAAATCTGCTTATAGGCAATACAAAACCACAGCCCAAACCCAGGGAGATTATCTTTTTGTATAGAAGCCTGCAAGAGACCTTGGAGGTTTTCAGTTTAGAACCTACCGAGTATGTTATTCACTTATAATCCATGTATCAACGTAGCATTCATTTTTTATTTCATCAGATAGTTGTTTGTGGATTTTTTTTGTCCCTGTAAGTCATTTTGGAAGGCAGCTTCTAGCTCTTAGACCTAGACATCTTCTTCACGTGTTCACAGCCAATGACATCTGCCTGTTCTGCTCATGCTGCTCTTTCCAGCAGCTCTTTGCCCTGCAAGGTGGGTGCATTTCTGAGTGATCTGCTCTAGTTCTGTCCTGCTCTGGCAGGGGGGTTGCACCCGATGATCTTCAGAGCTCCCTTCCAACCCCAACCATGCTGTGAAGAGTAGGTGCCCATCTACCTGTACAGACAGCTTCCATAGACCTTGCAACCCTCTGCCCTCATGCTGCTAAGCTAACAGAGGTGGCTCTTCCAGCCTCAGCACTTGCTCTGCCTCCAGGGTATTCAGGGAGCCCGGAGGGAGCTACTCTTCCTGCAAGTTAATCCTGCTCCTGCTCTTCCTCTGAGTAATGATGGGCCCTTGGGAAGGGTCATTTGCCCGTGCCAAATTTTCTGTGGAATTGCTGTGTGTCTCTGCGCAATGTCACTGTTATTTACCTCTGTAGAGTGCTTTGGGACCAAAAGATAAAAGCTTCAGCGTATTTATTCATTTCTTATTGTAGCATTATCTTCCTATCTGCAGCTGTTCACCTGATTGTCCTAAAGGTTTCCCGTGGGCTTCTAAAAAAAACAAATCTGAGACAGGAAACAGAAGTTATTTAATATAATAAGAGGAGGAATACGGATGCTTAGTGCATTCATCTGAAGCATTTGAGGATACCCCTCTGAATACTTCCAGCCTACATCTTCTCTCCCTCCAAGTTTTTTCCTCCATTAAACCTTTTGTTACACTCTTATAATCCCATTAATTCCCCAAAAGACATCTTCAGACATCAGTCCACCCACCACAGCTTCAGCCAAGCCACGGCTTTGCACAGCAATGCTTCCTTTTCCCATCCCCGGGGTCGTTTGGAGCCAAATGCCCTTTGTGTGGGCTCTGGAGCCCCCGTGGTGAGATGCTCTGGTGCCTGAAAGGCCAATAAATAGCAGCTTGGTTTAGAAGTGAGTCCCAAAGGTTAGTCTCCATCCTGCATCTGCTGGCCTAACTTGAAAACAGCTGGTTTTTGGATACAAGAATGATGGAAAAGAAGAGCAGAGCCAAGGTCGTGGGTGCTGTCAGACAAAATACTACAGTCTGGCAGTGCAAGGGCAGGAGCACTTGCATCCTGTAAATAGAGTTCTTTCAGTTAATTAAGTATGAGAATGAGTAGGATTAATAAACCTGTAATTTCTTTGCTGAAAGCCCTGAAAATAGTCAAGGAAGTGGAAGGTCTAAATTATACCTTACTTTTTCTTCAGTGAGAACAAGCTATAGTCTGATGCAGTTACTGGAAATGTGGTCTGACACTGGTTGGAGACGTGGGGATCTTGTTGATGGTGCAAGACATTTATGTGGAGTTTTCTTTAGTCTTTTGATATCTGTCTAAGTTTGAATCCCAGTTACCTGAGTAGTATCTTCTACTTTTTCCTCTATTTGCTCATTTGACAGTGAAATCATTGTCAGCAGAAAAATTTCTACTGCTTAAAACTACATTGGAGATATTTTTTTATTTTTTTTTATCAAAAAGCCATTCGTATGGAACAGCCATTGCACACAGATCAGATTTAGTGAGACTTTTTTTGCTAGGCAGGTAGGGTACCGAATCATTGCTGGCATGTAAGGGAAGGAGGTGGCTGTCACATGCAGCTCTAACCCCATACAGGATCTAATTCCGTGCCACCTTTAGGGCTTCACTGCCTGTATTCATTTTGTCATTCCCATGCATTCCTGATCCGTCCATAAATGAGCAGCATGATGTGGTAGGTACCAGCAGGACTGCCCTTCACCTGCAAGGTTATGTTCAGCTCTTTCTCATCAGGTTTTGATGGGATGCCTTTCACAATTCCTCATAACTTCTCATCCCTCTTCATATTTCGTGTTATGAGAGAAGAAAGGGAGGCTTTTGTCAGGCTCTTCTGTGCCTCTGCTTCCCCCTGCATACTGATCTTCAGGCTCTCCCAGTCTCTTCTATTATTTGCTCCCAGGTTTTGATTTTAGAGAGGATTTTGGTTGGCTGATTGCTGCTTTTGGCTTCCCAGTGACTTGTATAATGCTGGTTTTGTACTGAGCACTGACACTGCACCTGCCCTGGTTGCTCTGCCCTCCTCTGACGACGAGGAAGAATTGCCAGGCCTGAAGAATAACGATGCCTAGAAGTGAATCAGGCTTGCTTTGGGGGTTAGTTTTAATTCTTTTGTTCTTAAACTAAGGTGGAAGCCAGTATTGGAATTCAGTCAGAGAGTGTACCCAGGAAAACAAAACAAAACAGAAAAAGAGATAACAAGAAAACCCAGGCAGCTAGAATTGCAGGGATACTGTCGACTGCCTTTACTTACATAATGGAAAAGGTCTTTTTCCATGTCAAACTCTGGTGGATCTGCAGAGCAGGTCGCTCACATCCCTGGAGCCTCCGTGTAGCTGGCAGGGATCACGAGCTGCGCTGTGTCTGGAAACGTGCACACACCAAATGACTTCTGTGGCCACCAACCAGGCTGTCTCTTCACGCCCCTTCCTGCAATGATTCCTTTATTCCCTACCAACGAAGAAAAATCTCCTGGCGTTCAGGAGCTGGTGTTTTGACTGCTGCCCTGGCACAGCCCTGAGAACAGCCTGGATGGGGGAGCAGGCAGTAAATTCCCAGAGCTTCATCTCAGTCTGGAGTCACTTCACTTGACAGCGCACCGGACAAGGCTGCTTTGAAAGCAGCTGTTTGTCTTTTTTTATTATTATTTCTCTTTATTTTTCTTTTTTTTTTCCAATGTCCCAGAGTCACCTGTGAGCTGCCATCCTTACCACACAGAGCAACAGCAGCAAAAATCAGTGGGACTTTCACACTTTCTCCCCCAGCCCGCTGTTCCTGCAGGACGGGGACTCAAAAATAGGCAAACAGTGGTGAGGAAGGGAAGGCTCCCGAGTGACCCCTTGTGTCACATTGCGTCTCTCTTCCTCCCACTATAGCTGCACCAGCTACTGAACTGTGTCAGCACATCAAGTTTACAGAAATAATGCATTTTCACGTTGCCTTTCCTTCTCAAAACCGCGCAGAGTGTGCGTGGTACAGAAGTACACGGGCAGATACATATTTTATAGATACACACGTATGTGTCACTAAGTCAATAGCAGAAACAACTTAGTGTACATTTTCATATTAAAATTTACACACAAACCCATTTATCATTCATTTCCCTGCCCACAGCCCCCCTTCCCACGATGCAAAAGGAATGTAAACAAGCTGCTCAAAATTCAGATGCTCTCAGTTGGCTTCCCAGATGTTTGAAGTTCAATAGATTTTTTTTTTTTTGATTTTTTTTTCATAATTTCCTTGGTTTCTTCTAGTGAAGTGCTAAACAACCATTATTCCTTTTTGCCTGCGCATTGAGATTCATCTGTAGGCTCTAAACTGCCTCAAAAGTGCTTCAATTTTGCATGAGCACTAAGCTGGGGACTGGGAAGCATTATCCACTGCTGAAGGCCCAGATCATTAGAAAGAGCATGTAAATCCTCTGAACCAGAAATAAAAAGTGCACAGATTTTCTTTGTGAAGTCACAACTGCAGCTTTAAGTAAAACATGAACCAGTGGCACATTTTTTTCCGCGCCCTTGGAAAAAAAAAACAAACCAAAACAAAAAGCTGTCAGCTGCACGTGCCTTCACCAAAGGAAGGGAAGATTGGGCTTGGACCCTAAAGCTGGAGCTGCTAAGAGCTCACACTCATGGTTTCCTTCTTCCCACTCCCTGTAGGTAGCACCAGCCTGGCAGAGAATTGCTGGGGTACCACCGCTCAGGGATGTTAGTGTCAGGATGGCTTGGGCAAGATGCTCTGGCTGGCGTTTGTTTCTGCTCCTAGACCTGAGCCTGCCTGAGTTCAGCCAGGACGATGCCCAGGGTTGAGTGTAAATCCCTGCTTGTAGTCAGGTGTCCTTTGGAGTGCTGCTAGGCCAGAGAGTGATGATTACTTTTGTACCAGGAAAAAAAAGGAATAAGGAAAATGGCAGCAATGGGCACCTGGTGTTTGGTGGGGAAGAGAGCAGTGGGTTTTGGGGCAACCATCAACCAGGAAAATAGCCTCCTTTTAGACAAAAGGGGTGGGGAGTGATTTCCCTTTGTCTCTGAACTGTATCTAGGCTGAGAACGAGCAATTCAGTGCTGTTCTAAAGTACGTGAGGGCAGTAGTTCAAGGCTTATATAAAGTAAGCAGGCTGGTGATGTTGGCTGAGGGAGGAGGCAGCAGAGAGGCTGCTTTACCCTCCCCAAGGGGATGAGCCCCAGGGCTCTACTGCCCACCTCCACCACGCTGGCAGGAACGACGTTTGCTTTCTACCAGCATTCAAGGACTCAGTTTTGAAATCTTCCCCGCATCTTACACCACTTGGTCCTTCAAATGTTAATGGGAAAAGAACAAAAAGGGCCTTGTTTTCAGCAAAAGGAAATAAACCCCCAAACATAATGTGTGTTCTTCAATTCCAGTTCAAAGTAAAATCCCTCTGGAGACAGCCCTTTGTAATTTTTGTGTAAGTCAGTTAAAAAATAGCAGGGGAGCTGGGATTTTAGCTTAACTCCCTACCATCCGCTAGTAATTAGGTACCATAGCTAACTGATGCAAACCAGTGTGAACTTGACATCAGTTTTAAGGCCAACTTGACTTTATTAGGCTCTTCATCTCTATTAAATTAAGAATGTTATCTGTTTCCTAAAGAGAAAGTTATCCAGAGAGCCACAATGTCCAGAAAAGCAGCATTGAGGCAAAACCAGGTGCACGGTCCCAGCGGGAAGGACGAAGGGGGTGGTGAAGGTGTTTGCTCGTTTAAACTCTCTCTAGATGTTTATCTGCCTATCTATCTTCTGCTAAGATTACACACACTCTATAGGAGATAAGCTACAGGCAAAGCGTGCCGTTCCGTGATCATCTCTGTCCCATTAGGATGCACAGAGCACATTTTTCTCAGCAAGTACTTTAATATCTGAAGCCATCCTTCTTGTGCATAGCTTATTTATTCATTTTTTAAACACCAAGTTCCATAGCTTAAGTACTCTGATATATTTGAGTGGAATAAGTCTCTGACTGTGAGGGATCAGTCTCTGCAAGTAGGTGAATACATTTCAGTTCTGAAACAGTGTTGATTTTAGTTTTACTTATGTAAAAAGGGTTATTTCACCAAGTAAAGTGATCAGGCTTCTGCTGCAGAGACAGGGTGTTTGTAGCACCTCCGAGGAGCGATCAGATAAATCAAACAGGTCATTCTGGACTATTGGTGAGTAGAAAGGTGATCATTCTTGGCTTTGGTCACTTAAGTTTTACCGTCAGAGAGCAGTCTAATGACAAAGGACTGCACAGTCAGAAAATAATAATAATAATAATGATAATAATTAAAAAAATATAATAATAAAATAATTAGAATATCCAGAGCAAGTGATACACAATGCAATTGCTCACCACTCACCAACTGATGCCCAGTCCATTCCTGAGCAGTGTCCCCCACCCCCCTTTTCCCCCCAGTTTATATAGTGGCCATGACATCATCTGGTATAGAATATTCCTCTGTCCAGTTTGGGGTCAGCTGTCCTGGCTGTGTCCCCTCCCAACTTCTTGTGCCCCTCCAGCCTTCTTGCTGGCAGGGCATGAGAAGCTGCAAAGTCCTTGATTCAGCATAAATGCTACGTAGCAATAACTAAAAAGATCAGGGTGTTACCAACATTATTCTCATACCAAATCCAAATCCACTGTACCAGCGACTAGGAAGAAAATTATTTCACTTGACTCTGAGTCCTGATTTCAGGAAATTGGAACTTGTAAAGGGTTGCAAGTTACCTGCATGAAAATGGGCTTTATTTCCATACCTTTTGATAGTGTCTGCAATACCCCTGCTGTCTATATGTGTGTATTACAGTAATGTCTTTTTCCAGGCCAGTAGGTCATAAAGTTCCATCTCCTTGAGAAGAGCGTTCTGTGGGGTATGTGATTACTAATTAATGAAATACCTTTGGGGTAAAGGAAAGCACGAAACCACAGAAACTGTTTAAACTTCTACTTACGGGGAAAATAAAGAAATTATCCGTGTGGCTTCTTAGAGTTTGTAAGTGCAGTTTAGTCTTGCAACTGAACAGCTCCTGTTTAGTGTGGAGCCAGAGGGTCAGGCACATGCCAATATAATGCTTCCACAAAAATGGCTCTGTCTAAGTCCTGAGGAATGTTTTCACACATGTGGGGTATTAATATCAACTGCCGAACGCTTACAGCAGCCAAAATGCATCAGAATGATTTATTGGCAGAATGATGCCCAGGGAGGTGCAGATACTGTGACCTGGAATGACTCCAGGCTAGATAATTACATTTGATTATTTGATAATTATCTTCTGTTTTCAGACAGTTACAGTGATCATTTCTTGTCCTGAGCAGTTCTGTTTGGTTGCAGAACCTTATAAGACAGTTTTTTTTTGTTTCCCTCTAGAAAGAAATGAGTCTGATTGGCAAATCTGCTCCTATTAAAATCATTGGGAAATTTGCCAATTACTTTGGCGGGTGCAATATGGAGCTCATGAGTTATTATTGCAGTTGCTAATAATCTACCATAATATCATACAATTACATTACATTTGCATACATTAAGAAAGATAACATTTCTGCCTCCGAAGACCAGATAATCTACCTCACAATTTGTATAGCCACCTAAGTTAAGTGCCTGGGGACCGTGTGAATGAAGTGTGTCTTTTGCTTGATTGTGTTTCTAGGATACAGCTTACACTAAAAGACCCTGCATAGAAGGCACAATTCCCTCTTCACGCTTCCTTTTGCTCCAGGAGGGGTAATAATTTTATTTTGATATATACCATCAGCCAGTGCCTCTCCCCTGAGCTTATTGAGCTGCACACATTAGCAGGAGGCAGACGGAGCGAGGCTCCCTCTGCCTCTCTCCACCCATTAATCCCTCATTAATGTGCAAACATAGAAATAAGGACAGTTTAGGTTCCTTCCTCCTCCCTTTCAGAGCCCAAGTTGTATTAGTCCCAGAGATACATTTATTTTATTGACATGAGGAATTGTATACGCTGTGCTGCTAAATACACAGAACCTGTCACTGATGGAGAACCAGTTTAGTTCATGATGGGACAGGGGTGTAATTGCAGGCTGACTGTGCCAAGCACCCTCAGCCTTCTTGAAAGCTGTCCTCCCACCTCAGCTGGATGGAAAACGAGTAGGGGCAAAAGGATATCTTGGACCAGTTCATTTAGTCCTCTAACAGCTAGGGGTTTTTGGACCTCTCTTTAGAGAATTCCACCAAGGTCATGTCTTTATCTGGTGGCAGGTGCAGGCGAGTGTATGAAATCTGACTGGTCTGTGTAAGTAAATAGCCCCAGCCTCGAGCAACCTCTGGGACATTTTTTATAAGCCAGCAGATCCAGATCTGTATTCAGGACCCAGGGAGGACAGCAAATGATTTTTGGGTTTGTTTTTTTTTACCTCATATTCAAGTTGTAAAACTTCTTACATTGCTCCTCTCGTGGGAATGCTGCAGTTACTCATCGAGATCAGAAAATACATGCTTGTGCAGAAAGACCCCAGCAACCTGGAGATGCATTTTTAATGATCTGTGTTTTTTTCAGTGAACAATCTTTAGACACAATTACCCTTTATTTTGGAGAATTGCTTTAAATTGCTTCAATTTTCTGCATTTTCTTTTTAAAGCTCCTCTCTTCACAATATTCTTGTTGCCAGAAATAGTGAAGTGATAATTAGACCCAATATCTTCACATATCTGTCTTCATACCCAAGATCCAGATGGGCTGCAAGAGGCTACAGAAACCCTTCGCGCTTTGTTGAATGCAAATCAGGTTTGGACAGTGCAAGCAAATGCTTTTCCCTGTCATATTCTAGCGATTCATCACAGGGAGAGGACAGGCTAGAAATACTGTATAGATGCTTTCTATGGATTTATACGCATCAGAATGTCAGGCATTCTAGCTGCTCACATTTCTGTTATCTCCCTTCAGCTGTGCTTGTTCCTGCGTTGCTTTCAAATAGGAAGATCCTGACTTCTTGTGGACTGTGCCACCATCTCTGTGATTGTATTAATTCTGGAAACCTGTAGCTTGCTCAAGTCTTGTAAGAAAACATTGATGCTGCACTATCTTCACTTACTGTAGAGCTTAGCTGTGTGGGGAACTACACTGAGAAATTTGGTCTCTTTCTAATAAGGGAGGTAAGGTAGAGGAGATGCTGGTGCAGAGGAGGCTGGGGGTGTTTCAGCTGGTGAGAGGTTTCTCCTAAGTCATTGTGGCTCTTTGTGCAGTGAGGAGCCAATGGGTGATGCTGGGAAGGAGGGAATCAGCTTCTAGTTGTGGCTATACATGTTGTGGCTGAGGTCAGCAACTGGTTTGATAGCTTTGAACTCTAGGAAAAATAGTTTACCTCAGAGTCAAAGACACGAGGATATTTTCTGCTTGTAAGCAGAATTAGGTGGCTTCTCTTCGGTAGGTAAAGATGGTGTGCTTTTCTTTGGTCATGGCACAACTGTTGATAATACTCCGAGATCAAAGGCCAGATTCCTTTGAATGACCTGAATCCTATCAGTACTTCATGGTTATCCCCAAAGGACATTACCTGGAGTAGCTTGTTGTTTTGAATTAGAAAGCAGCTCAGGAAGTCAGAGATAACAAAGTTCTGCCGGTGTGTTCAGTGGGAGCTATTTATCCTGTGGCTTTGTATCTTCAGCAGACTATCAGAAGACTGTGTTTGTGTCCTGAATGTTAAAACTATTTTGTAGTCATTATTAATCAGTACTATCATTATAGGCCTGCTTCCTTTAGCCCTGGGCTAACAAAGTTCACTGCTCCATCAGGCTCTGTCATAATCAACCTTATTAGAAAAACATAATATTGTAGCCTTCAAAGGCTTCCTGAGCTAATGCTGTGAAAACTGGGAATGAAATGAAGAAATCTTTCAGGTAGCAGCAGTTGCACCGGGAAAACCCAGCCATCCTTTTGCATGTAATGTACATGCTCCCTCCCCACCCTCTTCATGCTCCTCTCAATAGGACAGCAGCTATCCCTCAGACCCCTTTTGGAGCCAAATTAGCTCATCAAAGCAGGACAAGTTTCTAACACAGCATTCGCTGCATATCAAATGCCCAGGCACCCCTTTGATTTGCATTCTTTGGAGTAGAGTTGCTGTACTTTGAGTATTTCATTTCAAGGAGGAAAGCTATTAAGTATTTCCTCCAAAGTAGCTGATTATTCAATGGCTAGAGATGTCAAGGATAATGAAATAAAAAGGGAGTTAGGCTGGGATAATCTTTAGCAGGAAAATGCATCTCATTAGAAGGCATTCCCACCAGAGCAGTCTGTGGCATCACATGCATGAATTCCTTTCTGCTGTGAAGTTTTTAGCCAAGTTTTGGATGCAAACAGCATGCAGCCTCAGTGACAGTGCACAACTGTGTACCAACAGAAATCAGTCGGTGGCTCCCTGAATGGAGCCTCTGTGAGGCTGGAGGCAAATCAAAGGGCTGGCCTGGTTTCCACTGCTAGAGGAACCCACCGTGCTCTACAACTGGGAACATTCCCATTGTGAACATCACCTTGTGAGCCGTGTGGCAGGAGGCTGAGGGTAGCTCAAGTCTGTCCTCAGCAGAAGGACCTGCCCTTTGGTGTCTGGTGATAGGGACAAACTGTGCATGCTGTGATCCAGAGATCTTTCAGTTGAATTTCCTGGCAATTCTGGAAGGAAAAAGGAAACCAGTCCCACTGCACAAAGTATTTGGATGTGAATTTTTATATTCGAGGTGCTTTGCAAGAGTGCATTTCTGAAGTGGCCATGGTGTTTTCTACAAGCAGATGCACATTGCAAGCTTATTGGTACTTTGGCATCAGCAACAAAGACTGAGTATGCTGACAAGAGGTCTAAACGCCCTCCCCCACCCCTGCCCAGTATCTTGGCTGGAATTAAGAGCATTTTGACCAGGCAGTGCATTTTGAGGCAGAGAAAAGGGTTGTGTCAGCATGGAACACTTGTGTCAACATGGAACACTGTGGTCCAGTCGTCAGAGGATTAACACGTGACCAGTGATCCTTGTAGTGGTGCCTGGGACACCACAATGTTTCCTTATGCTTAGAAGAAGCAAAACAGCTTCCCAGCAGAGAGTGCTGTATGGGGACCGTGGGCAAATATCAGTCTGCTGGGAAGGACAGCAAGGGGGTCACCAGCATCACTGGTGCAACTGGGGGTTTGGGGAGGGCGCTGAGATGTGTTTGTGGAGGGCAGGGCCAGGGAGGCTCTCAGGCACTGAAGTGTATTGCACTATATTGTAAAATGAACTAAAAACCACCACACATCTGCAGTATATGTGACAGTAATAGCCCCCCAGCTACAGCACGTGTGCTCCCATCGTTGCAGGTATCGGGACATCTTCAGCAATGGTAAAATCCATTGTCCTGGGCAGTTCAGTGTTGGAGTGAACAGGACTTCTCTCTGTGCTGTATCCATCTAGCAAAAGGAGATGAAATGCAGGAGGGCTAAGGGAGTCATATAAACGGAATGACTCAGTGGGTTTATGATGTTCATAGGAAAACAAAACTGGGCTGCGTCGTCGCTTGTGAGTCGTCCTGGGGGCATGTACAGTTTGTGTCAGCTGAGATGCTGCTCCTCTTATTTGTCTAACACATGCAGCGTGTGATAAAAGTCAAAACCTCATTTTTTTATTCACCCCCTTGTGTTGTTATGCAGATAGTGACTTGTTTTAGTCCTCTCATCCTCATCACCACCGTGCTGCCGAGCAGATACTGGTAGAGAGCCGTAAGCTCTCGAGACAACTTTGCAAGCAGAATTCTCTACTTGCACTTTTCTCTCTCTATCTGCAAGCTTAATACTGAGCAGTGTTGCTTGTGCCCTGACAGGTCTGATTGTCCGAGAGGTCAGCATTGAGATTTCCCGCCAGCAAGTCGAGGAGCTCTTCGGGCCCGAAGATTACTGGTGCCAGTGCGTTGCCTGGAGCTCTGCAGGCACCACCAAGAGCCGGAAAGCCTACGTCCGCATCGCGTGTGAGTGCCTCTGCTCTCTGTGGTGACTTGGAGGTGTTTGGGGGAGGAAAAGTGAAGTCTCAGCTGGTTTGGAGAAAGGTTTTGTTCCTGAGCAGTTAGGCTTCGTATTGTCTGCAGTTGCTGATGCACACTGGGAGTAAGGGTGGGAGGGAATGGTCACAAGCTGAAACACAGGGAGTTCTACCTCAACATGGGGAAAAACTTCTCCACTGTGGGAGTGACAGAGCCTGGAACAGGCTGCCCAGGGAGGTTGTGGAGTCTCCTCTGGAGACTTTCAAGACCCTCTTGGATCTGTTCCTGTGTGGGCTGCCCGTGGTTATCCTGCTCTGGCAGAGGGGTTGGACTCAGTGGTCTCCAGAGGTCCCTTCCAACCCCTGCCATTCTGTGATTCTATGACACTAAGTCCTTCGGAAGCACTCATAAGAATTTCAGTTTCTTCTGTTCTTAAGAGCAAAATCTGATCCTTCTCCCTTATCTCTGGGGAAAGCACCAAAAGCAGTACAGCAGTTACATGTCTGGAGAAAAGTGAAGCTAATGAGTAGGAACGTTACCAAAGCAAGCTGTGCAGTGAGGTGGCAGTTGCTCCTTTCACAGAATGACAGAATGGCTGAGGCTGGAAGGGACCTCTGGATGAGTTCTGCCCGAGCCTTCTCTTTTCTGGGCTGAACAGAACCAGCTCTCTCAGCCTTCTCTTGTAGGAGAGACACCAGTTGTCTTTGTGGCCCTTTGCTGGACTCTCTCCAGTATGTCCAGGTCTCTCTTGTACTGGGGAGCCCAGAACTGGTCCCAAGACTCCAGGTGTGGTCTCACCAGTGCTGAGCTGAGGGGAAGGATCACCTCCCTCAGCCTGCTGGCAGTGCATCTTCTCTAATGCAGCCCAGGATTCCATCAGCCTTATTTGCCCCATGGGCACACTGGTGACTCGTGGTTAGCTTGGTGTCCACCAGAACCCCCAGTTCCTTTTCTGCAAAGCTGAAAACACATCTCTCTGCAATCATATAATAAAGCTGCTTTTCCTTAACAAAGGGAAAAGTGTGTGTTTAGCTTCTGATGTGATCAGGTTGGTAATAGCAGTTTGAAAGTGGTCATCTCAGCCCTAATATTTCATCATTGTTATTCATGGCTACTAACTTCAGTATTTATTTTGAACCATTCCCAGCTTAGACCTCAAGAACACAGGGCATCCAGTTCCCTGAAAACAGATCTTCATCTGACTGTACAAATATTTAATGTTCATTAATTTTCAAAGAGGTGCTTTTCTTTGTAATAGAGTAGTCACGCTGGGGACTCCCATTCCTCTTTCACATGATGAAATCCTGTTTTGTGTAACGGGAACAAAATACATCATCTGGAATTGTATCTCTTCCGCTGGTTTTACCTCAGCAAGAACACATTTTGTGAGAACAGGTCATTAGAAGCTGGGTTTGCAGCATATTTTCTGCACCATGCCTAACCATTTATAATGAGAGAAAAGAATTCTTCCAGCCAAATAAAGCTTTTCACAGACGTGTTAGAAGGACTCTCTGTCATTTAAAACTCTCCATTTAGAGCTCGATTCTCCTTTTGTTCTTGAGAAACTATTATGTGGTTCAATCCTCAAAGAGGAGTTTCCTTCTGTGTAAACATCCAGATACAAATCTCAGAGGTTCAATTTAAATACCCCTTTGTGAATGCTTTTAGCCCAAGTAAGTGGCTGGAAATAGAGAACCTGTGCTTTTGAGTACGGGACTAACCTCACAGAAGAATTTCCCCAGGGTTAAGGGGAGTTAATATTATTGTACAGACAATCTTCCTGCAGAATTAGAAACGTCATTACATGTGTGCATAGTGCCTTCCCATGGCACGAAGCTCTCCAAGACTTTAGGGGTTTTCTGTGCTGAAACAAAAGAGAGCAATTGCATTTTATTTTCTTCTCAGCAGTCAGCACTTCGGAGAGGCTTAGCAATGTTTGGACAGGTTTTTTAGATTATGACTCCTAAGTTAACTCATTAGGTAGATTTTCATGTCCTGCCAGTTAGCCCTTGACAGATGGCCATTAAATTAACACGGGTTAGAAGTCTGAGTGTATTTCAATGGATGGTTAAGTAACTTTTGTGTCCTGCCATACCTAGGCACTTAATTTCTATATGACACATAATCACTGTATGTGTATGCAGGTTATTTCATATCAACTGACATTTCCCAGGTGTCCAGATTTCTATTGAAGGCACTCACAATGTAGAGTTTGCTTCTTTTTCTTACTGTGTTTTGGAGAGAGAGGAAGAATCAGGTTAATGATTTTTCTAGTCGTGTTGGGGTTTTTTAGAACAGTCTAATTAAATAAATTCCATGAAGTTTTATGTGCCTGTAACTCAAATGTGGCTTTGTATTTTTGAATTTTACCCTCTGGCTCCTGAATTCGGGGCTCTTGGGCAGCTGTGATGCAGGCAAAACACTCAGGACTCCTTGGGATTAAGGGCTGAAGTGTTGAGCTTTCAAACTGCGGGTTTCCAAACAGCAGCAAAAGCACATTCTCTGCATTTCCAATCTCAGAAATCCCTATAAATTTCTCAGGTGACTCAGGACTGTATTTTTTGGGAACTCAGACATAGGATGTGGGGTATATGCCTTACTTTGTGATGTCATTTGGTCTACAAGATCTCTGGTTTAAACTGTGTACTCAGGTATACCAATACTCATCTGTATTCACCTCCTTGACTTCAGAGGGCTGGATCTGGATCTGGATAGTTGTTTCCTAACAAACTTTCAGCACCTCTGGTAGGTCTTCTGATGCTTACGTGATGTGCCATGAGACCGGGGTGCAAGGTATGGTCCATGCAGTATTTATTATTCCAGAAAATCAAGGATGTCCAAAATTTAAGAGGGACAGGAGAGTCCACCTCTCCAGCCCCGTCTGCAGCTGTCGTTGCATGTTTGTCACCATTGCAGTCTTCACTTCTAATTGGTACGGAAAGTGAGCACCTTTGGGAAAGGCGAGGGGGAAACGGAGCCTATAATGTGCTCAGCTTGTTCCATTATTCTTTATCTTAATACCTGAAGGTGCTGATTTCCTCTCGAGGGGTAGAACAGCAGCATAAGTAGCCACTTAGAGCACATGAAGAAAAGCTTCTCTCCTTCTCCCTCTTCCTGTCCTCATCATCATCATCCTTTCTCCTTCTCCTCCCTCTTTTCTCCATCTCCTCTCTCTGTCTTTTCTCCCTTATTCCCACTGGCCGTATCCAGGAATTACTATGTCCTTTCAAGAGCTGGAGCTGCACTCCATTCGAACAAACAAACAAACAAACAATAGCATGCGACATCTCTGTTCACTGAGCGTGTAATGGAATTAACTGGAAAGTCATTTGAAAGTGTGAAAAATGTGCATCTTGGAAAAGTGGCTTGTGTTTGTCTAATGCAGGGTCAGGCATGTGTCAGGAGGTACATAACAGCCTAGTCAATGGGAGTTCTAGGTGAAAATCAATCGTAACGTCGCTCTGGCCAAGAGCTGCAGTTATTCAGGAAGGGAGGAATCTATAAATATGGAGTGAAGATGCTGCTGGTGTTCAGTGGCTGCCCACGCTAGCAATATAAACAGGAAAAGAGGCTGAGCTAAAGCCAACATCCTGGCCTCTCCAAGTGTTCAGGGCGTTTAACGGCTTCTCGCTGTTGCACTCCGTGAGTATGTTAAGAGATCACTCCCTTCTGTGCAGGCTGTTTCTGAAAAGGAGATTTTTTTTTCCTCCCTATTTCATGGAATTAATTTTCCTGAGGTGTTGGTCTTCCCATGAGAACAGAGCTGAGAATTTCATCCTCTTAAACTAGCAGATTTGTTGGGATTAATTTTCACTTTGCCATTCTAGATATCTCAGCAGCCAACGAAGTACGGACACCTAATGTATATCTTGGTGGAGCTGGAAAGATAAAATAAAATTTATGAGATATTGGCCTATGGAAAGTGCTAAAACACATTTCCTATTTATTCACACATTTCTTATTTATTCTAGGCACATCCTGTCAGGAGCACTAGGAGTCACTAATATGTTTTGATACAGTTTTTCTGCTCAAATTAAAAAAAATGTTATTTTGGGGAGGGAGGGAGGGAGGGAAGGAGGGAGGGAAGGAAGGAGGGAGGGAGGGAGGGAGGGGAAGGTTGTGTAGCTCTCCCTTTGGCTGACAAAAAAACCCCAAGCCCAATATAAAGTTTTAATGTGAATTTCGTGTAACAAGACTGATGTCATTGAATAGATAAAACTTAACGGGGCAAAATTCCTGTTAAAAGGATGAATGAGGTCTGAGCCTGTGTAGCTGAGTGTAGAGTTAAACCCACTGGAAAATACATCCGATAAAGACTAAACAATAGCTGCAGGATTTGACCTAATTTTTAGATCAGATAATAAAGGAGTGGCTAAGACAAATTGCTTTGAGCCTATGTGCATAGAGCAACCTCACTTTTCATTTGCTCCAGTTTGGTGCTGCTGTAGCCTCTCTGACTTCATGATGTTAACCCATGCTGTCCTTGGGAAAATGTAGTACGAATATAAACCCTCAATCTGCTGCCAGCTTTTTGGATTTGTTGAAAACCTATTGGAAAATAGCAGCTTTCTCTGAAATTTCTGTTAGTCAGTCTTTTTTGAGGTAACGAATGTGGATAGTCTCTTGTTTTCCTTCATTCATTATCTTGAAATTGGAATTTAAAAAAAGAATTGTTTAAGAAAGATCTGATGTAGTAAGGAACTGTGCTGGTTAATCTTATATAATTTGATTATGATTTGGTTTGCTGTGTACCTATCTCAAAGCCTTTTTCCCCCAGATATTTTTTCAAAGGAAGGTAGCTAGTCCAGGCGTGTCAGATACTGTATCGTGATAAGATAAATGCAGTACAGAAACGTAGACAGCTTCACTCAATGGTTTCTCTCTGCTTACAAGGAGGATGCAGTCATACAAAGAAACAGAGATGAGAAAAAGTAAGTCACAGATTCTTTACTGGCACTCGATCATCTCACCTTTTAGTGCTGGGGTCCAGGCTCCACGTTACGTTGCTGCAGTGCCTTTCTTCCCTCTCTTCTTCACACACCTCATCCAAGCAGTGCTGTGAGGATGTGTTCCTGTAGCCAGCAGAGCACATTGCAATAGATGCAAACTTGGGTGGGTGTTGAGATAAGGAGAGAGAGCTGGGAAAGACCTCACCTGGAATTTTTAATGGGCACATACCTTCAGGCTATGCAGTATTAAAAAATAGCCCAAGATGTGTTTTGTGCACTTTGATAAGTGTGTACGAGAGTTAGCAGCTTAATTCCTTCCCTGTGTACCATTTAAGTTGCTACTAATCAATATCTGCTGCTTGTAGTTAATAGGGGGATATCTGAGGCACGTGCTCTTGAGCTGAGATTACTGAAGAGAGACCGCAGATCACAGAAGGGGCAGCGGGGAGGTAGCTGAGCAGTTAACTTGTTTGACACCACTCTGCTTCTGCCCCTGCCAGGCAAGTGTCCATACCACTTCCCAAGGTAACAGGCATGGCCAACTCCCCGACTTCAGGACGCAGTTAAAAGAGTAATAAATACAAATTGCATTGCTTTGTAATAAAGAGCTAAGGCTTGGTAAATTAAGAGGGGCTTGTCTTCTCTGTTAGAGCTGCTAGAAAACAGAAGAGAAAAAAAAAAAGAAACCACTTTATTCCATTTCCATGAGTTTAATCCCTCAGTAAGAGCCTTGAGAATATCCTACCTAGACTGTCATGCCTAAGAAATTATTATCTTTCAGTAGAGTCTGCTTAGTGTCTGATGGTGAAACAGAGACGCAGTCAGGAAGTTAATAAAATTTTATGTATATTTTGGTAGTTACCAGACAGCTGTCTGAGTCAGATTAGTACATCAGAAGAGCAACAACAACAAACTAACACATTTATGCACATTATTTTCTGTTTCAGTGTGTTATAAATTCAATTCTACTTATGAAATGCAGTGTACACCTGTTGTTTCCAATGTCTGTCTTTAGTATCTTTATTATATCTGTCATGTAAAAGGCACCTGTTGAGGTTAGGTCATTTGAACTTCACATTTAGATTTATTTGAAAGGAAAGAACATTGGTTTCCATCTTTAAGCACCAAATAAAAGAAAGAATAGAATCAAGTTTGTAAGTCAGTTTGCTGGTTAAGCTTACAAAGAAAACCAAGAAATATTGAGCTATCAGACAAAATTATAAGAGGAGGGGAACAGTGTGACTGATGTACACCTGGGAGCCCATCTGCTCGGTGGATTCTTGTTAAAGTTTGCTTGCTTGTATTTTTTACAGTTGTATCAATACCAAATGTGTGGAGTGGGTCATTCTTCATGATAAGCATGGCCCACATGGAAGCTGTGTTTCAAAAGAGCGTTTTGTCTTCACCAGCTCCTAGCTGAACTAGCTTGCAGCTAAAGAGAGGAGAGGAAAAACTGTGTTTTCCCTGCAGAGGTGCAGGCAGTGAGTCTCCAGGGAGGGGTGCAGCACTATCCCCAGCTGGCTGAAGATGCCATTGGCAGAATGAGGGTGCACCTCAGATGTGCTTGGGCTGTAAATATGTAGGGAATAAAAGAGGATAGAGCTCCCTGGGCTCAGGCAAAGCATCTTGCAGATTGCAGACTGGCAAGCAAAGGATGTTCCTCACCCCATTCCGTACCTCAGGTCAACAGCCTGCATCCCCAGGCCATGTGCCTGCTTCAGTCCCCTTCAGCTGCTCAGCTCTGAAAGCTGATGCTGCTTCTTAGCTGCGTGGGATGGCAGCCCGAGGCTTTGTTCCATCAGCTGCTGGAGGGCTCTGGACAAGCTCAACCCAAGCTGTGGGCTAGCAGGTATCTTGGGAGAGGGGGAAGCACCACTGTCCCTTGTGTTCCTCTCAAGGCTGAGAAGGTCAAACTCACGGGGCTGCAGCATCTGTCCATAGGGCTGGCCAGATGTGGAACAGCTCCTCCAGAGAAGGAAAGAGTGGTGCAGAGTTGTGTGTTGAGCCTAAAGAGTTTCTAGCTGCTGACTTATTTCCTCTGTCCTCAGCACCAGCCACCAGTGCTTGGGTCAGCTGAGAGTGCAGCCCTGTCTCACCCCACGAGCAGCAGCGACTGAAGGAGGGCAGGAGGCTTTGATCAGCACCAGCCTGTGGCTGATGCAGCAGGGGACTCAGCACCACGCTTACAAAGACCAGTGGTAGAGGTCTCAGAGGGATCCCCTGGGTTACAGACTGATGACACCCCTGTGACCGTCTCAGTGGAAATCCAGTTTGATCTAATTAACAGCAGAGAGTGGAAATCACACAAGGACACAAAAGAAAAGAAGGGAGTTTTCTGTACCTAACCTTTCCATTACTTACCCACCAGTGCGATTGATCCCTGCACAAAGGTCGTAGACTCAGCTGTGAACAGAAAAGACAGGCCAAAGTATGTCTGATAGCACAGGGTTTCTTACATTTGGAATTGCAATTCAGTCTCTAATGGCATGTTTGCAGAAAAAGCATCTCTGAATTCCACCCACATTGTGGAAAGGGATGGAAGAGGAGCAGACCAGTTTTACAATAGTCATGTTCCAGTAGCTCAACATCAGTCATCCAGCTTTGGGAAGAAAAGCAGTGAGATGTTTTTTTCACAAGCATATGGATCCTCTTCCATTTTGTAGAGCATCAGTGGCATTTTTCCACTCTTTTTCCACCACTATTTTTCTGTTTTGGTGTTTATTATTAGGCTTGGTAAAATTAAAGCAGCATTGAACCTTGCCTCTTGAGAGCAGTCTCGATGACAGGAGGTAGATTTGGAGAGCCCGACTACCTATTGATCTTCTAATAATGGTTAAAATAGTACCAAGCCATATTCCCTTTTTTCCTAATGCTTGTGGTATGTTTGGTTTTACATGGATGCTTATATACTTATATATACTTATATACTTACCCATATAAAACAAGCTGTCTTCTGTATGGATGTATGGAGCTCTTGTGAAGGGCTTTTCCCCTTCTTCAAACCTTATTGCTCTGAAAGCTCTCACCAAATGTACTTCTCTTGGTGATCACAGTTAATATGAAAGTTGGAAAGAAAATAATGTGTCATTTCTTTTTGTGCTCTTAAAGCTTGCTTGATTTTTGAATTGTTTGTTGTGGAAGGAAAGTTGACTTTGGAGTTACTAGGAGTAGAGAGTCTTTAAAGTCTACCAAGAGTAGAAATCCATCTTTCCCTGACAGTAATGCTGCATTATTCTGTTCGTTTCTGGTTTACATCCAATTCCTGGCTGACGAGTGTCCGTTTTTCATGCTCATTCATTAGTCACCCTTGCATTAGCACTGCCTTAAAGGCATCTGGTCTGCCTCTTATCACATTTCTCAGAAATGATAAAAGATATCCTTCAAGTTTTACCCACTCACCCATCACAGTAAAACCCAGAACAGCAAAGAGAGGAAAGCTATTTGATTTCAAAAAAAAGAGAATAGGGTTATTCTTTGGTCTTTCTTGGAAGTTGACAGGTAGAAAGGGAGTGGGAAAGTGCCATGAGTTCGTGTAGGAACTGTTAGCTGTAGCGGGTGAAAAAGAAACTTCAGAGTGGTTTGTAAGCTAAAAATGCATTAAACCTAAAAGGAAGTCATTTAGCAGTACATTAAAATTAAGATCTAATGCCCCTCTCCCCAAAAAGCATAGCGACTGAGGGATACAGCTAACACCATGGTGTACGCTGAGAGTCTGAGTTCCCATTACACGATTTCAGTTTGATGCTCGTGGAAATTCTCTCATTTCCATGCAACGCTGAATGCAGCCATCTGTCCTTACCAGAGAGGATTGTGCAGGGGTATTTCAGGAGTCTTGGAGGAAAGTCTCATCTTAAGTATGCTGTAAATGTGCTGTGATATGTGCCACAGGAGCCCGCTCTGAATTTACTGAGACTGTGCATTAGTAAAGAAAAGAGAATCTGGCTCAAGGTGGCAGACCAGAATTTTAATTCTCCTTAGTTTCTTTTCATGGCAGCAGCCTTGAAGGGAAGTTAGAGGAGGGGGAAAATGCCTGTTGGGGTGCAGGCCACCCCCCGAGTCTGGCAGTGACATACCCACCTGCAGCTGGGTGAAATACCTGAGATTGCTGGAGGAAATAACAAGAAGGACCCTTCAGCATCCCTGTCCACCAGGACTCGCTCCGCTCCAGGGGAGCTGAGCTGTGACAGCAATATTACCCGTGTGAGGGGAGGAAGAGTATTGCTAACACACACCAGCGGGATTATTCTACCTTACCAAAATAATAATGGCAAGTAAGTGGAGCTGCCTTCCTCTTCTGTCTGTCCCTGATGAAGGTGAGGGTAGAGCAGGCTCGCTCTCAGCGTTGCATTAACAGGGCTGCTGCCGACCCGAGGCTTTAATAATTCACACTGCCTCTTCACAGACAAGGAGGTCCTGACCCAGAATGGATCAAATGTTTTCTTGTTTTGCTTTTTCAGGCATATTTTCTGAAGATTGTTGAAGCTTCTTTTTTTTTTTAAATAGGGTGTCTTTTATTCTTCTTTTACTATTCTCTGGGAAAATGTATCCCTTCTATCCTTGCTTGCAAGCAATTGTAACTTACACGACACTTTGAAAAATAGAGAAATGTTATTGAAAATGCTCTGCTTGGGAAAGATCCAAAGTCCCTCGGTACATTAACAAGCTCACCCGCTCCTGGTCAACAGCGTGAAGTTGCCATGATGACTGTAATTGTTAAATGGCAAAGAAAGCTGAAGACTGAACTGTTAGAAGGACATCATTGTTACCCACAGAAATCATAGCAAGAAAAAAAAAAAGCAGTCGTTTCGAAATCCAGTGCTGTCCTAGCAGGGTGCTTTGTGATAGTTAGAGCAGGTGATGAAGTTGTTTGTCCAGACCCTCCACTTCTTCATCACTTAAAAGAACACCTTGTTAACTCGTCTGTTGCAACCAGTGAACCTTAGGGTGGGTTAGGGAAAACCTGCCCTGCACAGCTGCCATCTGCAGCTGTTGGTGGGTGGCAAGGCTGCAGTGGGGGGTAGTGGGTAGTTCTGGTGGGATAGAGCTGTGAACACCTTGGGGGGAGCCAACAGAACAGGATAGAAAAGCTCCCAATCTTGTAAATACACAATTCCATCCTTTTTCCACATCCCCCTCCCCAAATTAGTATCATTTACTCAGTAGTATCTAATGACTCCTTTGAGAACATTACTGCCTATTATGTCAGGGCCCCTACTTAGTGTATTTTTAGCTTGTGGATCATTGACCTGCCCAAATTCAATGCTGCTTAAAGCTTCACACTCAGCAAGGCTCCGTGGGCAGGGGGTGGCTGGGGGAGCTGAGGTCTCACAGGGTTCATCTCACCTGTGGCAGCCCTGCCACAGTGATTCCCAGGGAAAGGGGCTGTTCATACCCAGCAATTCCAGCTGCTGATAATAAAGAGGTTAAAGTGGGGGTTTTTTGCTGTTATTACCCATTTTGAGACAAATGCTATTTATTTCTGTATGCAGTAAAATTTGAGGGTGTTTTTTAAAGGCAGGTGCTTTAGGAGAAAGACAATGATTGCGCATGTGAGGCTGTGGAGAACTTCAGAGCTCTATTAATGTTTCAGGAAGGTAGGCAGGAGACTACATCAACATGTCAAGTTAAAAAACTCAGATTATTATCTATCTAATCTGCCTTTACCATCTTCATCCCTCCATACCTGAACACCTGAAAGCTGTTACTAATATACTATTTATTACTGCTCTTATATGCTTCCATCAGCAGCACGGTAACGTTCTCATTTATCCCCAGCCCTGCTCATAGAGCACAATACATCTGTGATGATTGTCTGCACTGTGCAGGTACGTGTGCCTGCCAGGCGGTGTGCCCAGGGTGCCTGTCAAGCCCACAGGAGGAGCCTGAGCCAGTCGTGGGGGGCTTCAGCTTCCCAGATGTGTGCTGGGAATAGAATACAGCAGAGAGGGAACAGAAAGGTGGTGAATGCAAGTGGGGAGGGTTGTAGAGAGGGGAGTGGTGGTTTCTTCTCACAAGTCACAACTGATAGGACAAGAGGAAATGGCATCAAGTTTGTGCCAGGGGAGGTTTAGGTTGGACGTGTGGAAAATCTTCTGCACTGAGAGGGTTATCAAAATGTGGAACGGGCTGCTCAGGGAGGTGGCTGAATCACCATCCCTGGATGTATTTAAAAGCCATCTAGATATGGTGCCTAAGGAAATGGTGGAGTAGTAGCCCTGGTAGCGTTAGGTAACAGTTGGACTTGATGATCTTAAAGGTCTTTTCTAACTATAGCAATTCTGTGATATGTCCCAGTCTTTTTTAAGTGCTTCATTTTCCAGGGAGCAGAAATGCTATTTTCTCTGTTTAGAAACATCCCTTGCATTTATGCAGTATGGCAATCAAATGTAATTTCAACAACCAGCTATTAACACTACTAATTCTTGTTCTGCTCCTTCTCCCTCCCCAGATCTCCGGAAAACGTTTGAACAGGAGCCCTTGGGGAAAGAAGTGTCTTTGGAGCAAGAGGTCCTGCTTCAGTGCCGTCCCCCTGAAGGCATCCCAGTGGCTGAGGTGAGCAGCACCAGCAGTGTCCTGACCCTTGGAGATCTGAACTGAGGTCTGATGGGTGGCTAAAGGTGCAGTGAGTTAGGACACGGTGTGATGAGGGGTGGTCATGGAGAGCTGACTGACTGCTGCTTGTAGACAAGAGTGATCAGGAACTGATTAATGGCTTTGGCTTACGGTGCTTTGCTGGGCAGAGCTGCAGGTGGTTTGGTTTCAGTTTTTCTTCTCTTTCAAACACCAGTTATATCTGGCATCCAAAGGACACGTAGCTGGTAGAGCATATTAATACCAGCCTACTATCTTTCTTTTTTCATCTGAAACATTTCATTCTGAGAGGCACCTTTCAAGAATAGTATAAAGACATTTTAATTTTTAGTTTGCCAGATTATATTTCCCTCACATGTCTGTGCACACGCTCATGTGTGCCCCAGCCAGCTTGGCACCAGAGGCTGTACCACGGTCCACTACGGGCTCCCAGGCGAAGCAGCGTGAGGTGGGGGCAAGTAGGGGATGTGTCTGCCTACTAATCCATCTTCAGGGGCTCGCCTTGTTTTCCTACTGTCATTTAAGTAAGCCCAGAGTGGGTATCCTGCCCTTCAGCAGAATCTGTGCCCACCAACAGCAGTGGGTGTCCCTGGGAACAGGAGCTTTCCTAAGTGGTGGCTGCAGCTTCAGACTCGTTGGTCCTGGGAAGAGGGTCTCTGAGTCACAGGAGGGCCTCTGAAATCCTAAATCCGCTGTGGCTGTTAAGAGAAAAATTGATTGTTAATTGCAGTAATTCCTCTATCTGAATTCTCCTTGGTTTTCCTCTGCCACGCACGGAGGAAACTGTTGCAAATTTGCATTAGGGTAAGTGAGACTGTCATGGCTAAGTAGCAAAGTGGTTGTCACTCAGTGCTGATGACTGATTTCTCAGGAGATGAAGCTTAAAGTGTTACCTTCCCATCTAACCCAAGTTTAGATTTAATCAGAATTGCAGAAACGTGCCCACGAACATCAGAAGGAATAATTAGCATAGATTTTTCCCAAGTTCTTTTTTCTGTAGGCTGTTTTCTTTCCCTGTTAAGATCCCCCAAACTGTAAAGAGCATTTAGTTCTGTCGAGCCAGACCTGACAAATGGAGAATTAATCAGTTGACTTTTCCTCGGGAATGTAGCAACAGTTGTTTTTCTTTTCCTTTCTGATGCTTCTCTGCATCCAGTCAGCTTGCCGTTGTGCCACGACAGGAGGGTTTGCGATGGGATGTGTTGTTCAGGCAGGGCAGGGTGGTACTGGGGAACTTCATTACCTTTGCTAGAAACAGAGATTGATGATGACAGTTAGTTTGTTTGAATGCAGTGGTACAAGCACCTCTGCAATTTCAGCAGCCAGCCCAATTATTCCTTTGGAAAATTCAGAACGGCGTGGCCGGGCGGCTGGGACCCAGACTGTGATTTAGCGTGGTGCCTGGATGGGATCTCTGAAAAGATCCTCTGTGGGGTGCTCTCATCATAACTGCGCCTTTTCCTGCCTTCTGGTATCCTGGCTCACCCTGCCAATAACCAAGATTCACGACTGGACGTTGACTGGCTCTGAATCCTGTTTGTAGCAACCAATTACCACTTGGCAGGCTCAGGAATCGTACACTCCCCGTCTGACATTCAGAAGAACCCTTTGCAGTGTTGGGTTTTTTCCTTCCTCTTCTGACTTTTGAAGTCAGAAGGAGATCAAACACCCAGATTGGACAGCAGCCTAATACAGCCTCTTTGTAGATTCTTTCCAACACGATTAAAAGAACAAAGCCCTGAACACTAATGACTGTGAATACCTTAACGTGACACTTTATTACAGCCACTTGCTGAAGCTGGTAAGATAAATTTGAAGAAATGGAATGATGAAAGGGAACTTGGTGGGTTGAAGGATTACATGATTATTTTAATTTAGAGATGAACGACTTCTTTGTTTAAGACTTCGTGTGTTTGTTGGGAGAAGTTTCCAGTATGATGATCCAGGTAACTGAGCAGGAAAGGACTGGGGAAGGCAGGCGGCAGGCTGAAGCTGTCTTCATCCTCTCCAAAGACTGTTTGCATTCCGAGGAGAGTAGGGGAACGCGTCTGCTGCTGCTCTGAGCAGCGCTTCCAACTGCTGTCGTGAGCATGGACCTCAGGCTCTTCCCTCTCTGGGCACTGTGGTTTGGGTTAGGGTTTTTTTCCACTTACTGCCTTCTGAAGTAGCCACTGGATTTAACCACTGGATTTAACACCAAAACAGAGGAAGGAAAGCTTATGCTGTGAAACCACAAAATGCACATCCAGTGTTATGCCATGCTGCATTCCAGAGCCCCAGCATCTTCCCCTTTCTTTTTCTCTTTCATTTTATTCTCTCTTGCCATTTTGTGGTTTGGTTTTTTTTTTTCCTGGTATTGCAAAGTGGTGGGAACAACAATGCTCGGGGATATGTTCTGTCCTCTTTTGAGTAGCTGGGGGATTTAGTCTTCTAATTCCCAGCATATTTAATTGCAATTAACTGTGTCAAGCTCTTTTGGATCAATGCTAAAGCAGATCTTACTGAAAAGCTGAAGCACATAGCAGCATACAGAGGGCAAGAAGGACAAAGACGGAGATGGGCAGGCAGAGCTTTTAAGGCAGCACTTACAAGTGCCTCAGATCCACTAGGACATGACCAGGACTAGAGTAGGCTCAGATCGTGGCCACTAGAAAAAAAAAAGTGCAAGATCCAATTAGAAACAAAAATAAATGTGTTAAATGGTGTTAAAATACACCAAGTCTCATGGCCTGAGGTTAAATCAAAGCACTTCTTTTTGTTCACTTGGGCCAAAGTAAGGAACAAAGGGTTTGCTTGGTCTCTGTAAAAACCAGATTGGCTTCTCTGCTGTCGTATACCCCTGCCCACCAGGCCTGGCCAGATTTTATAGCCAATATCAAGCTGAACCTACCTACAGGTTCCAAAACACCCAGGTAAAAGTTTGGTCTTTTCCAGAATATGGCCAGGTGCTGTTACACTGAGGTTTCCACACATTGCTGAGGGATGAAGGGGCAAACTCACGGGCAGGGGGATGGGGGGAACAGAAAAAGAATGGACACAAACCCAAAACAGTGCCCTAGCTCTGCGCTTCCCTGCCTTCTGCTTTTCCTCAATGGGGAGGAACAGGATAAGGTGGTGAGATAAGCAGTCTGACCCACCAGACTCAGTGGGAGCTGCTGCTGCTCATCAGAAATCAGTTGCAGCTCCCTGGTGTCAACAGAAACATTTCAATTCCACACTCTCCTGCCTGTGCATTTGTTCAGACCTAACCTGAGAAGTCAGGAAGGATCCCATTCTGCGACTCTCCAACAGTAAGGGCAAAGTTATTAGCAATTAACCCCTTAGCTCATTTAATTTCTTCTCTGAAAGGTGCCGGCGTCGTACTGCACATGATAAACCAGTTAGAGACGCCGAGTCACATCGTATTAGCTCGTTGCAGTAGGTTATAGATCAAACCATCACTGAGATGTGAGATTGGTTAATCTGCCGTAAGCATCCAGGCGAAATTTTGCACTGAAATGTATGATTTGTGGTGCCTTTAACAGGGGGATAATTGCTTCTTTAATGATTATTGAGGTGTTTCACAGAGTAGTTTAATTGCAGACCAGGGTGTAACGTACAGTTCGGTGACCCAGTTGGGTTTAAAACTGGATGTGATGTTTATCCACATTCATGGCTTTAATTAGGAACTAGAGCAAGGGGAAAAACATCCCTGAGTCGCGAGGCAGAAGGGGCTGTTTCACCGAGTCAAGGAGGTTGTGTTACAGACTTTGTTCCGCTACTCTTGCATGGGCAAGAGCCGGTGGAAGCCGGGGACTTCTCCAAAGAGGCAGCATCAGGTGGCTGCTCCATCTAATTGATTATTAATACAACCGCTGTTTGCTTTGTTTCATGAGAGCCACTTATGTTTTGCAGCAGTTATCCCTTAATTGGGAGCTCCTGTGTATGCGTTTCCATGCAGGTGCGTGTGGTTTATGTTCCCAGCAGGAAAGTGAGCTCTAAGAGAGGCGAGTAGAGGACTTTGTGGCCACAAATACTAATTAGCTGGGAAGTGACTCTGTCCTTTGCCTTGCAACGTACAACCGACCTGCCTCTGGGTGTCAGCGGGAGGAAGAGTGAGGAGGAGGAGGCAGGTTTGCTGCAGAAGGAGCACAGCCTGATATGAATGAGGACTGCACATTTTAAGGCAGCGTTTGACATGATGAGAATCAGAGTAGGCTCAGGTCATGGCCACTAGGAAAAAAAGCCCAAGATTCAAATAGAAGAAAGTGAATGAGGAATGCTCATTTGTTTCGCCCTGGAGAGCCACTGGGTAAGCTCTGGCAACACAGGTCTGTCCTTCTCCAAGAGTACAGGATAAAGCTCCTGTAAAAAGGCACGAAGATTTACGATGCTCCCACGTTCTAAAAGTGGTATTTCCAAAATGCCGTCTGCAGAAGGCATATCAGCTGTCACTGAAGAGTCACTGGGTCAAGTTTTGCTGGTTTTTTGCTCAAGAATTTGCATGTTCGTCTTTCCATGCTTTTCTTTCACTAAAAACCTGGACAAAATCTTTTAAAACTGGTAGAAGGAGTTGTCTGTAGGGCAGCAGGCACTATGCAACTTTCAAGGAGTATGGGAAAAGGGCTGTCCTCGGGGACTGCAGCCACCCCCCAGCATCCTGTTCCCTTGTTGGATTTAATGATCCTGCAAAGCTCTGTGCTGTGAAGAGTGAGATCCATCTCTCCACCCAACCAAAGAACCACAGATGGCACACTGGTAACTCGTATGAAGCTGGTTCCAAACAGATCCCTCCCAGTTGCTTCAGGAACTGGGGAGTCCACGTGCCCACGTGGTGCCAAAAGTGCCAACCAACACACGTGAGCCATGGGAGCTCCAGCTCAAGCACCTCTCTCAGGTGCGAGAGGAAGTCCAGCAGCTCCCGGTGGCCACATGGCAGCCGCTGAGGTTTTCAGTTAATTATGCTGTGCTGTGTTTCAGTTTGAGGCTCTATGAAGTAAAGTTCTCCATCTGCTGCTACCAGTCCACCTTAGCCTTTGAAGCTTCTTCTGTGAGGCTTCACTTCCCCGTTGTTCACAAAGTGAGGCTGTAACAGGGCCAGAGACATCCATCAGCTGTACATACACCCTGTGTAGATGTTACTACTCGAGCAAGAAGCTGGATGTATGTGCAATTAAGGAAGTGCTTCCACAGCAGGAACACAAATTCCCCTTATTGGCAGCAGAAGCACAGTAGCAACAACTGAACAGAATGTCATGGTGGTTTGCATTTGCTGTCTCATTCTCAATATGTGTTTTGCAGTCTCTCATAGCTGTAATTTCAGCCTCCTTAGAGACCATCCTTTTTTTAACCTTAAATGGGTATAAATTTATTTCCAGCGAGTAGTACGTGGAGGACAGCATCCTCTTCAGCAGGCAGTTGCTGGGATGAAAGCGTACATTTGAAACCAAATCAAAAAAATCAAATAACATTCTTCAAAGAGACACTGAAGTCTCAAGGTGCCTGAAATAGCTGCTGGCTCAATAGCCTGTATGAAAACTGCTAAAAGTTTTCTGTCTCACTTGGGCATCTTGTACTGTAGCCAGATCAGTAGTTAGCTTCACAAATGTTTTACCCTTACTGGCAGGTGTGTGTGTGCTCTTTCTATCAATACGGTGTGGGGTGAGTGTCTGTTGCAATTCAGGGGAGGCAGGGGGGCTGTGATTGCCCCGTGGCTGTTGGAGGCAGTGCGACCTCAGGAGGGACTGCGGCGAGACAGCTGCAGGAGCCACCGGCCCCAGCGCCAGCGGGGCTGGGACACCAGGTGGAAAGTGATGCTGCCACGTCAGCCAGGCATGGGGAAGGCAGGGGTGTAATGGTCGTGCCTCCCAGAATCATAAATTGCCTTTTGTCGAGGCAAATCTCTCCCTGCTCCCAGCTGTTCACATCTTGTTTCTTCTGGAGAATTGCACTGGAGGGCTTTGCCCGTGTCTAGAGCGTAGAAGATGCACTGGTTGCAGCAGGTGCTCTCTGTTCTCAACATGACTGGAGGGCAGGTCGGTGCAGTGGAGGCAATGAGAGACTAGGATCCGAGAGTCGTGCCCTTGCTGACTTTCTTGAGATTGTGAGAGGTGTAAGGAATGGCTTATATCATCAGGAGGGGGAGATCTAGATGAACTCATAGCCCTTTCCCATTCTTGGGTTTCTCTTGGAGCAGATATGCCATTGCTCTACCAGATTCTGAAACAGTAAGGTGCAGGCAAGTGTGCCAAGAGATTAAAGTGACTAGTAATGCTAGTAACTTGGCATGGCTAAATTTGTGTCAGCAATTAGCTTCTGTAATAGCTTTTCCTGCATATGTAATCACTTGTGTGATTTACGTTCCCTGCGTTCACTTAGTCTACGCAGAAACCTGGCCCAGCTTTGCAAGTCTTAGTCCCTACACATGCTGCCTTATTTCAGGCTGCTGCGGGAGGCATCCTGCAGCAGCACGACTCTGGCTGCAGCTCCTCAGCATAGCCAGGGTGGTGCCTGCAGGTTTTCTGTTCTTGCTGATGGTCTTGCTTTTCATGTTGGGTGGCACGTGGCAGGTTCCCCCTGTTAATGAGAACAAATGTGCCGATTATGTTAATGTATCTCCCGATACCAATCAACGAATAATTAGAGACAACACATCTGTCTCTCGCCAGGGAGCAGGATGACAGAAAAGGCACCACAAGGTATGCTGCTCTAAATTACAGCCACCTTGGATCGTGCGCTTCCTCAGCCGGTCACGGGGACAGCTCAGGCTCGTGGCGGGCTTGCCAGCATGTTGGGAGCACTGGAGGTGCAGCTTCAGCACAGCTGGCAAGAGCCCTGTGCTCCACTGCTCTGCACATTGCATTCAGAGCGCTGAAGAGCTCTGACCGAAAGGCAGCTGACGCTGGTGTGCTCCAGCTTCTCAGCATCCGCAGGCGCTGCGAGTCAGGATTTCATCCATTGTGCTGCCACCTTTACAGAGAGGCTCTCTCTTGCTAGTCGCCTGGCAAACGTAGAACAAAAATACCTTCTTGAGTTGAAAAATAAAAAAAGAAATAGGGATTTTGTGCCTGCTTTGTGCCAGGGGGCTGGTACATAAGAGAAAACAGTTGCAGGTTGTTGTTCTCCATAACTGTCCTCTCCACCAGGGAACACTTACCTGATGCTTCATGGCAGCGTTGTTGCCAATTAAATGATTTCTGTTATGATAAGGAAAACTGATGCCCAGGCTTTTTCAATGTATATGCACAGCCATTCAAACATTTGTTAATAGCAGTTGGTGGGACGTGCCTGATTTAACTGAACAGAGATAGGTACCTGTTCAGGAACCGCTGTGACTATAGCTAGTAAATATACATCCTCAAAAACCAGGCAAAAGCAAACATCAACTCTGGAAATGTCTTCTCCAGAGAGCTGAAAAATGGAGCTGAAAAATGGATATGACCCTGAGGACAAGAATCTTGTGCAGTTTGAAATGTCCATAGGTATCTCTGTCCACTTGCCTGGAGGGGTGCTGGTCTCTGGCACAGAACTGTCCCGTGCCTTGTCTGCCACCCTTGTTTCCAGCCTGGTGGTTTCCCCAGGGCACCAGCACCAGTCACCATTATTCAGGCAGCAGAATTAAATTCAGGGTAAGTTTCTTCATTGACTGGATTAACAGCCTACTTCAGCAAGGGGGCTGTGCCTTGGGGAACGACACGGCATCAAAAGAGATCATTGCTTTTAACTTCTGTAATAACAGTTTGCATGCTTGTCATTCATAAATCACACCGTCTCCTCCTGCTTTGTTCTCTTCTCTTTAGGATTTGACACCTGATCTTTTGCTACTTACGTGACAAAACGGTCCTGCTCCCACCCGGTCTGCTTACCTCCAAAAAATAAAGCTGAGGTTTGGAGGTGCTGAGCACCACAGTCACCTGCACCAGAAAAAAATGAGGCTGTTAGTCACTGAAAATAAGTACCAACAAAAGTCTCATTTACATGTTGCAGTGTGTTTAATTAGTTATCGTTTCTACAGGGACCGAGGGAGAAAACACATCCACTGGAGGGGTGTGCTCTTTTTTGTGCTGCTCTACTGATGGCTAAAATATATATGAAAGGAGGCTCCTGTCTCTTGCCAAATCATTCATTAGTTTCTCCCTTCAGAGCTGGTGACTTTATTGTTTGCTGTATGAACAGACTCATGACATAAAAGCCCAGATGCCAGAAGACTGAATGAGGCGTGTTAAAGATGCATCGTATGACAAAGATGGAGTTTAGACGTGCACACACAGTACCAGTGTCCTGGCAAAACAGACTTTTCAGGAAAAAAAGGCATCCTGTTGTTCTGCAAACTTAATGTTTTATTGTTAGCACATTCTGTGAGCTGTTAGGTGAAAAGCATCTTTTTCCTTAGAGATTTGGTGAAGAGCCAGAGGCAGTATCCGGAATTATACAGAGTATCTTTTTTTGTTGTTTTTGCCTGATATTGGCAACTTCTGTTTTCATATCATGAAAACAGGGATGAAAGGGAATTTAATGCCCATAGCTTTAGTTTTGTCTAATCAGCTGAGACCCAGACTGAATATGCATGTGTGTGTGTTTGTGGAGAGAGGAAGCCTTGCAGAGTACTGGGAAAAGAGAGCGTGCATAGTGCCAGGGGCTGCCAGAGCATGTGCTGAGGTGGGTGTACCAGAAACGTTCTTGGACTGAGCCTTAGACCATGAGATGGCTGTAGCCCGGTGCTGACTGATGTCCTCAATGTGCAGAGCACAGGAAAAGTACGGGTGGATTTGAAGGTGGTACGCAGCTGTGGCAACGCACGGAGCATCTTTCAGAGTCCTAACACAAGTCTGTGCTCCATTGCAGAGACAAAAAGTGATGTTAAGAACTAAGAAAGACATTTTATTTGTCTGAGAGGCAGGAATTAAGTGGCAGCCTACTACTGGAGGAGGGATACTGGCTTGTTTATCAGTCTGGGCTGCATGCAGACTGGACCTGCGAGTGAGGTTTAGTCTTCCTGGCAGGTAGGACCAGGTTATGGACTAACAACTTATATTTTTCATGGTAAAACATGAATGTTGTGGTGACAGAAGCACAACCTTCAAAGTTTCGTGTCGTTTTTTTCCTCCCCAGTTTCTCGCAGACAAACAAATCCATTTCCACAGCCCTTCTTGCGCCACCAGTTTTAAGCTATGGAAGTACCTGTAGCTGGGAGGCAACCACATACTGCAGCAGTCTGCTGAGGCAAAGGAGGGTTTAAATCAAGCCTTCCTCAGGGCAGCAGCTTTACTTTCACTATACATCTTTGGGAGCAGCTCACACCCAATGCACAGCCCCCCAAACTGGGGTAGAGGAGCTGGGGATGCTTAAAGTGGGGCTAAAGATGGGGAGTGGGAGGTGGGCAGCTTGAATCCTAGCGCGGATCTGTGAGCGCTGGCCTCGAGGCATTGGACCAGCCCTGGGCAGGGATGAATCAAGCCCTCTGTGTTTAACACCAGGAGAGGCCCCTGGTTTTCTCCCCACAGCTCGGGGCAGTCTGTATGGCTGCCGTGGCAGGAGAGCAGGCTCTCTCTTGGGTTTGGGGTATGTCAGTGATCAGGCACTTCCTCAAACATCTTTGGAAAAATGAGGTTGGTGAGAGCAGCTCTCGGTAGTTAGCACTTCACAGGTCCAGTGGGTTGACTGTGTTTATGTTTTTCTTCCTTCAATTAAATTCTGGGCACAAGCTGAAGTGATCCAGTGACACGAAGGGCTGGATTTGATCCATCCAGGGCCCCAGTCTTGTCCTTCGGAGCACGCTCGGTTCCAGTGAAAACAAGCTACTAGATTTGCAGCCAAATTATATTGGGGTGGCTCGCAGCAGTCAGCTGGGATATAATAGGGTGTTTCTTTAGGAAGGCAATAAAGAGAACATTGTCTAGATAAAAAAAAACACATACGAAAATATTTTTCTGTGTAGCCAAGGAAATTACACTTTATTAAAATAAAATATAGCTTACATAGAGAAAAGGGAATAATAAGCACGGATGTATCCTTTGTGATTCCCTATTTCCTTGGTAACTGTCTCTATTTTGTTTAATCCTGATTGCAGCAAAACAATAACATGCGTGTAGATGTGAATGTATATTTGTTAGTGTCACCTGCTCTGGTGTAGGGCCTCGTTGGGTTTGACCCAGGGCAGGTACAGACAAGGCTGCTGCATTATTCACTGCCTCATTAGACGAGACGTACAGAAGAATGGGTGAGATCTCTGCCAGTTTAGGATTTCTGATGTTGCAAGGGTGTTTTCTGCTTATAGATACAGTCCTAAGGTATCACCCCTTTCTTACCCCTCACCTCAGGCTCTGAAAACATAAATCAGCTATTTGTCTCCGTACAGGAGCTGGTGGCCTTTGAAAATGCATTGATATTTTCAAGGCAAGGCAAGATATCTCGCTGGTGGGTGGAAGGGAAGGGGACCTGATGGAAAGGGTGGGTGTGAAGGGAGTTCTGCTGCCTTCCTGCCATGTGTTTTATTTCAGCTAGCAGCGTGCACCAGGTGAGTCCTTCAGGATGTGCCTTGCCTTGGAGCACTTCGTAGCATGAGCAATGTAATCACAGATACCATTGTGGTGTGACCTGGTGCTGACTCACTGCCTCCCCTCTGCCCCTTTGAAACCCCCAGGTGGAGTGGCTGAAGAACGAAGAGGTGATTGATCCCGTGGAAGACCGAAATTTTTACATTACCATCGATCACAACCTGATCATTAAGCAAGCCCGTCTTTCTGACACGGCCAATTACACTTGTGTCGCCAAAAACATCGTGGCCAAAAGGAAAAGCACCACAGCAACTGTGATCGTCTACGGTGAGTGATGCCTTGCGCCGCTGCACGATGGAGGAGCGGGCGGGCGCTCCCCTTGCTGGAACACACATCAGCTGGATGCAGCAAGGAGCTATTAGAGCACTTCTTCCAGCAGGAGCATCCAAGGCTTTGCTTCTACCAATGCATTTCACATTCTTAGTGTCACTTTCCAGAAATCAGAGTAAAACTGAAAGGAAGCTTGTGCATCCAGATGCTGGTACTGCTGTACAGAGCGCAGCAGAATCTTCCATCTTCTTATATCTCTTTAAATAAACTTATTTTTGGTGTCTAAAACTCTGATGTCAGGGGCAAAATAGAAAAGCACTTTGGGGCTCCAGTTCTAGTTGTGCAACCTAGCTGAAAAAATAAACCTCAGGGGAATATGAAGCATGGGATACCATTATTCCGTGTCTGCATCTGCAGCCTTGGGCTTAATATTGAGGATGGCCGTGCTTTGGCTGAGGAGGAGCTGGATGAGATGCCCTCCTGGGGTCTCTTCCACGGTGTCTTGTGCTGCAGCTGTGCCCCACCAGTCTGGGTAACTTTGCCCCTGCAAAGTTACTGCTCCCGTGCATCCCAAATGGGGGTATCCACCAGAACAAAACCTGCTCTGACAACGTGCCAGCTGACAGTCCTGGTGTTCCTTACAATCAGCTTAATTATAGGATAGACAAGTAGGAAAAAAAATCCCTATGATTATCCCTAATATTCATTTCATATTCAGGGTAGCAGTTAGATTTAATTGTAAGCAGTTCCTTCCCTGAAGTTACAATGAGGGCCTTTTAGTTCAGTTTTTATAGAAAAACGACTGAATTGAGCTGATTAGCAGTGTTTGTGATATTGAGGGATGGACAATGCATGAGCACTGCATTTTGTAGCTGTGATGAATGCAGAAACATAAAGATGTAGGCAGGGCTGGGGGTGCTCTCTGAACCCACGGGGGTTTTGGCCATATGCACTCCACCAGGTGCTGGGTGCTGGGTGGGTTTTCAGGAGATGGCAGGTCACCTGCCAGCCCTAATAGTCATCAAATGGTGGGTTTCATTCAACGTCAGCATTTCTTTCACTTGCACAGTAACTTCTGGCATCTGGTATGTTGGAGCAGTGGGTTTGTGTCTGGTTGGTGTTGCTTCTCCTGCTCTTCCCAGCCATCACTTTTGAGTGCTGTCGGAGCCAGAGATGCCTTTGGGCTGACCAGGATGGCTTAGCTTATGCAGTCATACTCTTCCTCTTTTGCTTTTCAGTGAATGGAGGCTGGTCCACCTGGACTGAGTGGTCAGTGTGTAACAGCCGATGCGGGAGAGGCTTTCAGAAGCGTACGAGGACCTGCACCAACCCTGCCCCGCTCAACGGCGGTGCCTTCTGCGAGGGCCAGAGCGTTCAGAAAATCGCGTGCACCACGCTGTGTCCAGGTTCAGTATCAACAGTGCACAGCCCTAGATAAAGTGTGTCTGTCGCCAGCCATTTCCAGAGAGCACTATTACTTACAAAAGCCTCCTTCTCTTAATGAATTAATCCAACATTTCACTGAATGAACATGAAATTGCATTACGTAAGTAGATGAAATAGCGAGCGCATTATGTCAAGCAGCAAGGGATTCAGCCCTGCTTTTGCACGCAGCTTGCACCGATGGCTCTGCTCTGGTAATTCAGGGGATTTGTTGAACATTCAGAGCTTCAAATTGTAGGAGATAAAGGTTAAAAGCTCTGGAAAAGGGCTGGAATTTGAGTATAGAAAGCAATGGTGATGTAAATGTATTTGCACTGTCTGTTGGGTCCAGCTGGCACAGGAAGGGAAGCGTCTGGGGTGTGGATGTTAAATTTGAGGCACATGTTGACCCGACTTCAAATACAAGGGTGTTTACACTGGAAAGAGCTGTGTACCCATGGGAAGAGATGTGTATCCACACCTTTAAAAGCTATTTAAATGTATACTTCTGAAAAATACAAAATTGCTTCGGGACATGCAGGGTACCTGGTGGCTTCTCTGACAAAGTTCAGCCATCTGTCCTCTTACCCAGTGCTTTCCTACCCCTGCTCTCCCACTGACGCTGATGGCAGCAAGGTCATCTTCAGTTTGTGAAGCTTGGCCATCCAGCCCCAGGTCTTAGTGATGGGTGGTATTTGCAGAGCTGAAATTTCATCTCTGGTCTCTATTCCAAATGCCAGGCTCCTGGCTCAGGCCGTGTCACTGAAACAATTTTACAGTTTGGTCTTTGGCTGTTCAGTGCTTTAGAAAAATCAGTTGTGGGATTTTGAGAGGCTAAACACATTCCTGATTCTGCTCATGTGAAATAGGTCAGTGCCTCTAGGTATTTCTTTTAATAGAAAATACTTAACATTAAATATCTTCCTACTAAAGAATTTCTAGCCAAGTTTAACTTTAACCTCTGCGATAAAAAAAGCCAAAGTGTAGCTCGTTTTCTTGTACATTTTGGGCACAGATGAACTGCTGGCAAGTTTATAAAAAGGGGAGGAAAGAGCAGAAATGGGGCTGGGGCAGGGGGAAAGGAGAAGGGAGAGCGAGTGTGCACTCATGGACCAGAAACAGGTCTTTAAGAACTGCCTCTTCGCAAGAAGAGCAGACTGACGATGCTCTGACCTTGCTGGGAACAGCCAGAAGCTGAAGGCTGGCTTGTGGCAGGAAGAACATCGCTCTTCCTTGATTTCCCTTTGCTGTATCCCCTAACAAGTCGTGTCGTTTCCCTGTCTCAGTGGATGGCAAGTGGACATCCTGGAGCAAGTGGTCCACCTGCGGCACGGAGTGCACCCACTGGCGCCGGAGGGAGTGCACAGCCCCGGCCCCGAAGAACGGGGGCAAGGACTGCGAGGGGCTGGTGCTGCAGTCCAAGAACTGCACCGATGGGCTCTGCATGCAGGGTAAGTGCTGCTGCCATGCCTCTGGGGTCTCTTGTGTTCGCAGAAAAACCTGCAGCAGCTGCAGATCAGCATCAGTGACCTAAAGTCACAGAATCATTTGTAGGACGGAGAACTGAGTTAATCACCAGTTGATTCTCCCCAGTCTGCACACACTAGTCTTCTTCCCCGCAGGTGAATGTAGGGCTGTCTGATGTTGATGAAGTTTAGCAGTGAAGAATTAGGAAGTCTCATAACAGAGCCCTCTCCCCACCCCGTCCTCCCCACCAAACAGCCCTTCTCTCCAGCACCAGCTCAGATCTGTCCAGGGAAGCTCGGCAGTGACTCCAGTGGCAATGCAAATGAAAAGTAGAGGCTTTAGGGCAAAGCCACCATTTTCAGAAGAGTAAACTTGGCAAAGCCAATCAGCTTGTGGCTTCTTACTGTCAGGAATGGTGGGTGTCTGTGTTTCTCCATATAATTTGGGTGCCCTACAATAAAAGGAGATAGCTGGTATCTATGCAGACTTCATACCGAGTTAGCATGCTGCAGCCTTGTGACAATCACCTCTAGCACTGAAGTCTGTTCTGCCTACACCTATTCATGCCACGATCCTACCTTTGTGACTAATCAGAGTGAGAAAAAAGCAGGTTTTCAGTGTGATTCTGACATACACTGACGAACAATTAGTCTTCTCTGCACCCCAGCCCTTCTCAAAAAAATGAGGTCTTCTCTGTTCTGCTTGTGCACTGAAGCTTCCTTTCACATGTCGTTAGCACAACAGCCTGAGCCCAGATCCTCACATACACCTCTCTGCTGTTGTTTCATCCTGTCTCTCTGGGGTATTTCTCTGTTGAGCCTCAGCTCTCTGTTGCCCAAAGAGTTGTGGCTGTAACTATCCAGTATCTGTGTGTCCACATCATAAAATGCTTTGAGTTCTCTCATGAAAAAGGAGTCAGGAATTTTTATTCTCCGAGGCAGGTTCCCTTTGACTGAAAGAGTCATGATGACAGCAAAGTGATACTACTAGCTAATAAACAGGTCTGCTTCTTGAAGAAGTAAGTGCCAGATAGGTGGCCAGTGTGCTGGCAGCGATCTCTGAGCTAGCCTGTGGCACAGCGTGCCCATTCGCTCTGAGATTTCCCAGATTTACAGAAGAGGTTTCTTCACCGTGGCTCACACAAACATTTTCATCACGTTAAAATCCACTGGACAATGTCAGCAGCTTATAAGGCTGTAATTCCTCCAAACATTGTTTTTTATGGGGAAGACAGGAGGTGAGATGCAGAGCTCCTCTCTTTTTCTTTTGTAAAGGAAACAAAAATATGGTGAGGGGGTGGTGGAAATCCAGCCATGTCTTGCTCTGCAGCACCTTGCTGACTGTTATAGTGGAGAAGCTAACGCAGCCCTCGCTCCAGCAGTGTGACTAAGTCATTATGGGGAATTACAAAGGAAAGATGCATTTCCCCATCCAGAAGAGCTCTTTGCTATCTGATTGTGTTTAAACAGGTGTATGTCATCTTTGTGTCTGTGCATAAAGAGAGCCATTTAAGCAGAAATCTTATGGAAAAGTAGATATAATGGTATGGCAGAATAAAAGCCCTGTAGGGATCTCATTTATCTGTTGATGGTATAGTGCATTTTATTTGTGGAAGTGGATGCTGAGTATAAAGCAGAGGTCTTCAGCAGAGAGGGTGAGGCTGTTGTGAATCATATTCTGCTTCGTATGTATGTATATAAAAAATGGTAATGAAAAATATACAGTCACATATTGACCTGCTTGGCTCCAGGGGCTGCGATAATCCTTCAGTGCTGGAATTTAATGGCAGTGTTTTAATGGTGTCTTTATACTCGTGGGGTTTCATACACCTGTAAAACTTACAGTCCTGCTCCCTGATCCGTCAGTGCTGAGAAGATTGATTTGCCCTACTTGGTGGCAGTGTGCCTGCTGCTCTCTCTCTCCTTCTCCCCTCTCTCTTTTTCTTTATTTCTCCTTCCCAGTTTATGCAAAGCCAGTCTCAACACTTACCTTTTGCTGGTGTGGATCTGGATTCCTAGCAAAGCTGCCTGCTGAACTAGGAAGGAACAGCAAAGCTCCTTTCCTTCCTAACACCACGCCTCTTCCCACATCATTTGAGGGTACGGGGACTGGCCTGGAGCTGACATTTCTCCTAGCCTGGGGACCTGTGGATCCACAGCAGACTGTTCCAACACCTTCATGCCAGTGCGTCTGGTGTGGCAAGGGTGGCACGGAGGGAGCCATGGCCATCTTTCCTCCGTGGCCACAGCCCTTTGGGAGATGTGTTAGCCAGCTGCTTAGCTCCACCGTAGCCAAATCCTGCTCCACGGTGCCCTGGTGCTTCCTCCTTAGTGTCAGCCTTTAGTGGGAGCTTGAAGGCTGGTTGGCTTTAGCACCATGGGTGTAGTTAGGGTCAAATAATGAGTAGACAGACCCTCTTACAAGGAGTCACTAGGTTGTTGCTTTGACAAAAACTCACTTGTAAATATATATCTCTATATAGCTGTACATATAAGACATCCTGGAGAATGTTGGATCGAATGAGTCTAATTTACAACCCCTTTCTCTTCCAGTCTATTATTCACTACAGTAGCATCAACTGGATAAATCAATAAGCTCTTTCATCAGACTGCCCCTGCTCCAGCAAAGAGCAGCAGTCTGCACCACTATCGATTTCCTCGGGTAGAAAAACTGTGGGGCTTTCTCCATCCCTTGTAATTACAGTATTTTACACCCAGAGCTGTAGTTTGTGCTTACTACTAACTGTGGCATTTCTCGTGCAACTTTTACTGTCACATTTATTCAGGCTAATGATCTTGCTACTACACACATGCCCTCCCTCATCCAGTAGTTAGTATTTTTCTGGTAACAGGAAAGGCTGAATAGTCATTAAGCTAGCAAGCCTGCAGAGAGACAGCAGGCTGAATTGAAGAAGAAAAACAGCTGTAGTGAAAATTTAGGATGGTCATTGCTATTTTAAGTTGCCAAACATACATTATTGCCTAGCAAGTCCCATTCTAGCAATTTCGTAATTCCCGTAATAGCATTGATATGATCTTCTGGAATAAAAGATGCTGTAGGTGTAAGAAGAATTGGCTGGTTACCACCCACTCTGGTTGCATCATTGTCTCCGTACTTGCATTATTTCCCACTTGAAGTGTGAGTACAGTGGTAAATACTTCAGTGCAAGGAGCGACACTTCTAAAGGCACGCACTGCATCTCACGGGGGAATCACTATAAACTGAAACACTGCAATTAGCCCTCGACTCACCCTGCCTAATGACTTTGGGGGTGTTCTGTGTGGGGACTAAGAAATCAAAGCACTCTACTGCTGACTCAAACTTCAGTACAAGTACTTCCCTTCACTACAGCATAAATATGCTTAAAGCAGCGTACGAGAGGAGGTGTTTTGCTGGGCCCAGTCTGGAATGACTGCAAGATCACGTGTGTGGTACCAAACAGATGCTAAAAATCCCTGGCAGGCCAAATTCTGCTTTTCATTGCGTGAAAAATGCTGCTGGTAATCAGGAAGAGGTGAACACCCTATGAAGAGAGCTAGCTGTGTTGCATGGTTATGGTGAAGGCTTATTACATGAGTTGTGACATGCAGCTGTCACCCTCAGAGCACCTCACCTGTGTCCTTTCTGTTGAGGATCTCAAGTGACAGCATTCAGATCTGCATTCCCCCTGTCCTGAATAAATAAGCACAGAAGGGCCGTAGGTGTGAGGTTGGTGCCTGTGTAAAGTTTTTGGTCTTTTCTGAACTCATACCTCCGATGTGCAGTGTTGGCAGAAGTGCAGTGATAAGGAGACAACCAGTGCTCCTTCTTCAGCTCACTCTTGGCTTTAGTAAATCACCACAACCTTTCATAAAGGGCTGGCTAAGTTGTGCCTTCATTTTTTTTTCAAAAGACAAGGCTGGGTATCTCACAGCAGCGAGGTAACCCCACAGCACATGCTGTGGCTTGAGGGCTGTGGATTATGTAGTTCCAGAAATAGTACTGCAGCTCTGTCTAGGAAAAAAACCATTCACTTAGTACAGTTTCAAGATATGGCACACAAATCCAGCACTGAATAGGGCCAAAAGGAAATGTCCATTTGTGAATCACTGCCAAGTGTCATCAGATCCACTGTGGACTTTTCCTTTGGATTTAAATAAATGAGCACGAAGTGACTGAGATGTGCTGCCATCACTTAAATAATGGATGAGAAGACTGAAAAGCTCTTCACCCATCATTACAGACAACACTCTGGACTAACTCTGCATATACTTAAGTACAAGGAAATTAAGATAGCAGATACACCCCTTGAGAAAAGGCTCCTCTACCCTGATGAAGATGTTACTATCAGACTAGTAATTGCATTCCCTCTTGAAGAAAGGCTGCCTTGTATTGGAGAGCGAACTGATGGGAAATCATGACAGCAAATCTGTTTGCCACGCGCTTTGAAATCCTTGTCTGGAAGGTGATGTGGAGTTTGTGAGGTTCCCTCTTACAGTGACAGCACTGAAGCGAGTGAAAGAGATGCTGTTTGCCATGCTTGTGCATGAAAGGATTCACTGCTGCCCTTCTGCAGTCTCGTGCCTGTTTATACACAGCTCGTGAGGAGAAAGCAAGGTTAACCTGATACTAACACCATTTTTTTCCCCAAACATATATATTCTGCCCGTGCCCTGCCTGCTCAGTGCAGTGTGCCAGAACCTCTGGTGGAATACGCATTCATTTCCCATTTTGGCTTGTTTTGAAAGCAGGCATTCAGGGAAGAATTACAGGGCAGAGCAGTGTGCTGAGGACCTCTGGTCCCCCAGAGCAGATTAGTGTGCAGAGAGCAGGGGAATGTTTTCCTGACTCCGGGAGGTAAGCAAAGCTCTCTCAAGGGAGACTGCAACAGAAGCACGTGTGTGCAGAGGAATGAAGTAAAACTTTTTATTAAGAGCATGTGGGTCAAGTGAGAACTTCTAATATGTTCAATCTGTCAGCATAATGATACAGCAACCTGGCCTGTTTTGCTGAGCCCTTGCAGGAAGGTTTCATTCATTTGAAGAATACATCTCATCTGCTCCTAGAGGAAGTTTTCTGTAATATTGTTCCTTGATACGAGCAGAGAGATGGGTTACGCTGTTCTCAAGCCAGCTACTAAGAAATGGTGTAGCAGCCCAGGGAGTTTATGCACACATCTCAGAGTTACAACTCATCTTTATTTTTATTGTAGCCACATAAGAAATCCCCAGCTGAGAAGCATCCATGCTCTGGTGGGCCCTCTGCAACTGAGAGCTCTTGCCTAGAAAACCTACTGCTCAAAGCAGATAAAAGCACTGAGAGAAAATAGAAGTGCAGAGCCACAAGTAGAAACCAGGGCACTGAAATCAGGCTGTCTAAACCCCAGTCAGTTCAGAAAGAGCCACCTCCATATTAATTTTAATGACAGGCAAGTGCTCTAATATCTTTAGGCTGTTTTCAAAAATCTCAGCTAATTAAAAATGTTATAGCCATGCAGCAAGGAGAAAAACCCAGTCTTGTCCATCTGTAGTTTAATTCTTAATTCCCTTGTGTTTATCTTCTATTCCTCCCTTATTCCTCTGCACATTAAAAAAAAAAACAAACCCAAAAGTTACTCACCTAGATGAAAGAAAAGTACAAAGCTTATAATAAAATCTGACACACTAACTTCAGTGTAGAAAAAACCCAAACAAACAAACACAGTGACAGTAATGAGTGTTTATATTTTCCTTACCATGTACAAAGGTGGGATTATTTCATGATTTTTGCTTTCCTGGCAGGTTGTCAGGCAGAGCAAGGCTACATGAGCAGCCCAAGGCTCATCAGGGGGTCAGTGATGGGTTCAGGAGTAAAACTCAGTGCTCTCTATTTCTAAATCTGTCTTCTACATAAAGGTCTAACACAAACATTGGCAGCATCCTTAAATGAAAACTCGTGTTGGGGAAGGAAGTTTCTATAGTTTGGGAAACAAACATGGAGCTGATCATCTGATTCTGAGGATTTCTGAGGTTATAAGCCATGGAATACAAGTGACCTTACCTGGGAGCTCACAGACCTGCCAAACATTTCCATACCTGTTGCTGAACATCCCTGTGCATAACTCACATTTTCCATGAGCCTGTTATTCCCAGCATTCCTCAAAGTTTCAGCCCCCTCTTTTAGGTCCTCTTCCTTCGTCTGGCTGTTTGCCATGTGTCCTCCCTCCAGTGCTGCCCCAGGTCCTTATTTCAGCCCTCTCTGTAACCTCTTTGCTCTTGTGCTGCTCCAGCTGCAACACAAAGCAAACCCCGGGAAGTCTGTGGACTAACATTCTGTCAAATACACAATCTACCAAATTGCAGTGCTGGACATGTGTTTACTTTTGCTGTCAAACACCCGTAACAACCCCTACATTAAGGTTCTGTGCTTCTAAGATACTGGAGGCTGACACACGATTTAGCCCAAAGGTCAAAGTCCTTAACTGTTAAAGATTGCATAATGTCAAAATTGCCTTTTCTAATCCACATCGGATTTTAGCAACAAGTTATCCTACTCTGCCGGCTTCCCCCACCCCCCTTACAGATGACATGTGTGTTTAAACTCCACCAAGACCTTTCTAACAAACTTAACAAAATGCCAGGAAGCCAATTTAAAATGAAAACATAGTTTCAGTCTTAATTATAGAATATCATAAGCTCCTGTTCAAGGACAGAACAAGAGACTCCCCGTTTAACCTACCCGCTCAGGAAAGATCAGAGATAATACCCAAGTAAATAATCAGTCACAGGACCTCAAGCTCCCTGTTTATTAGCCCACCCTGAACATGCCAATAATTAGTCCTTTAGAAGGAAAATAAATTACTGTGCATTATCTCTGGGATGCCTGATATCATATCTGACCTTCAGCATCATTACTGCAGACATGAAGGTCTTTCTTTAGAATAGCAAATATAGGAAGAAGCTGGGCACATTCCATCTGAAATTTCTTTGCAGCTCCAGGGACTTGGTTGTTTTGGTTTTGTTGGTGGTTTTGTTTTTTTTTTTTTATTATTATTTTTTAACCACCACAAATAAGTTATAAGATAGCACATCTTCTTCTTTATGTGCTAGAGCTCCTGGGAAATAGCAGGGGAGAGAAACAATTAATAGCAATTACAATTCAAAGATTATTCTTAGTATTTCTCCTGTGGTAAATCTGCATTAGCAACGTGTTAGGTGAACACGAAGCCTTAACCCCAAACAGTCAGAATATGGGGTTTACTCTCGAGGTTGCCCTTGTACCGTTAACTCTGCCCCCTTGTAGAAAAGGAGGCACTGGGAGCTGGTGCAGTCGCAGTCTCTGGGCATTGGGACCTGCACAGAGCATTTGAAAACTTGTGGCTGTCAAATTAAGTCTTCTAAATTCCTCCTCCTAAGACAGGAATATGTGACTGCTTGTCCATCAGAAGGACTAGGCAGAAACTGTAGCATTGCAACGCGTCTGAATTAACATTTTGAAAGCCCTTGCAAGTCTTTTTTTGTAAGTGTCTTTTTGAAAGCTTCGAGCCTTTGCACACTGCATCGATTAGCTAAAACTGCCCGGCAAGAAACCCAGCGAGCTGGTGTTTGCTGAGAGGTAATGAGGAATTAGGTGAGGCAAAAGGAGGCGTAAGGTGGAAACAGGACGAGTAATTCAAGGTCACTGCTACAGCCACGGCACTGCAAACACTGCAGGGCCACGTGCCTTTTTTTCTTCTTTGTCCCCAAAATGTCTCTTTGTAATGGAATTCAGAGTTTAGAATTGCTGTGTGTCTCTTCCCAGGAGTGCAGATTGTTATGAAGTCTGAAATGGGGCTGGCTTTGAACTGAGAATTGCGTTTTACAGGAAAAGGGAGAGAAGTTCAATTTCTAGAAGCTGGAATTTGGAAACAAATATAAACCTTTCTTTTTTCCTTCCCACCCATTGAGATCCATTGAACTCAAAAATCAACCAAACCAAAGACTAATAATAATTAAAAAACAAACCCAAAGACTTTTATCGTTCTTAACCCAATTTTATTCAAACTTTTCAGGATCTTTTCAGAGGCTGACACTCGAAAATTTCAGCAAAACCCCCAAATTTTAAATAAAATCCTGAGCCACTGGAGCTGAGGAAAAGAGGAAGATAACTGAATTTATGCTAAAAGCATATCTCATCTCAGGGATTAAGAACAGAAGTCATTTGGTGCACGTTGTTTGGAACTGCTATGGAAAAAATGCCCAGCTTGCTGGCTTTGAGTTATTAAATGCTGGAACTCATCTGACGTGTACGTAGCACAGGGAGACAAAGGGCTTTGCAGTAACCTCTCGTGTCACACTGTGTGCACCACACACCTACTTTAAATCATCTAAAAACTGCTTCCTTCAACTTTTAGGCATCTACACCTGAGATTTAGTCTTTATTCATCTGTGCATCATAGCTCTGTGGCTCGGAGCCTGTTGCCAGCCAGCAAGAGCTTACTCCTGCTTTAGTGTCACTATGCTGGTGAAAGCTGTCAAAGCAGAGACAGGCGGCCGTGGAATGTGCCCCCCACCTTCTTTTCTTATGGGCAATTTAAGATCATTGGCTTTGGAGCCAAAAGGGGGAAAATTTGCTGTTGCAAGGTATTATGCTCAACCTGTTGAGTTCATTGCAACAGGATGTTGTTGAGACGTGTCGTGTGGCTAGACTGTCAGAAGGGCCACGTAATAACCTGACCTGAGTTCCTGTTGAAATTGCTACATGGAGGATAAAGAGCATTTATGAGCATTTATAGATGAGAAGCAAGTGGTGCCAGATTAAAATATGATGCATTAAGGAAACAAGCAGTTATGGCATGCTTTATGCAGTCCTCACTTTATTAAATGAAACTGCATGTCTCCGGCTCTCACTGACCTTGATACAGGCTCAAGATACGTATCATTAACTGTGACTCCGGCAGCTAATGGTATAAAGGAGTTTCTTTGCAGGATAATAGAAAATATTTTTGTAAATAGGACCCAAACTGTATAAGCCCTAGTAAATAAGTGCCCAGAAAGATCACTTTCTGCTACTCCACCATCTAGATCCTTGCTGGGAAGAAAGAAAGTAGTTGGAGAAAATAAAAATGGAATATTGGGAAGTTTTCTTTCTCTCTTATGTGCATGTTTTCTTATCTGCAAGCATCAGGGTAAAATACATTCACAATCTGATCAGTTCACTCTAAACCTGATACCCATGAGTACAAACTCAGCATGACTAGAAAGCTGGCAAAATCTATTAAGGACCAAAAAGGGGAGTTACAAAGTTCCCTCTCCATGAAGCCAGACCTAGTGTATTATGCCACAGGGTTAAAAATTGTCTTTAAAATACACCAGACCAAGGCAGTGTATTCCCAGGTCTTTCCAGGTGCAATTAAACACAGAATTTCAGGATGCCCATGGTCGTGATACTGAGTTCCCAGTCGGAGCACCATGTGTGTGTATATTTGGCCATGGATATACTGAAGGGATGATTCTTCACCAGCAGAGAGAAGAAAAGAGACCGTAGGAAAGTTGTTTTGGTGACTGTTTGGTGTCACTTGGTTTCAATTCCAGCCTCGAGGGAGTCAGGGCCATTACCTCTGCACGGCTTTCTTCCACAGGTATGAGATTCTCCACTCCCAAATGCTTCCTTTTTTCCCCAGCCTGGCAGAAGGTTTATCTACTCCTCCCAAGGAAAATGGCACCAGATGAATTCATGCTGTAAAAAGGGTCAGCCTTGCCAATTTGTCAGAGCTAACCCCCTCAGGCAGATGGTCCCACACACGCAGATACGCTGAGGGCCGTTCAGCCACAGGGACCTGCCACCGGGTCCCCTGGGGCCTCTGGCACGAATGTTTCCAGAAGGTCAGAGCGAGACCTGTGGGACCAGAACGCTCAGGCTAGACTTCCAGTGTTTGGGGATCATCTGCCTTCAGAAATTGCACCAAACTAATTAAATGAGCTTCAAAATCTGTTTAGCTAAATGGTCACAATCCCCCAAATCAGTGCACGTGTGAGTGATGCTGAAATGGAGTTAAACTAAACGGATAAAAAGCCTGCTGACGTCGTTTCTATGCACCAATGTTGGGTTGGTTTATCTTTCCCGTACAACCTGACAGGTTCACTTTGCTCCACTTTTTCCCAGTGTGTTGCATCATTATAAAGGTGCTTAAATTGCTCTTCACGTGCTTTAGAGAGAGAGAACAGGCAATGCCTTTTATAATGATACATCTGCATTTGTACAAAGGATTTGTGCCGGTTTAACTACTTTAGTTAAAAAAAGCCCACCTTTCACACTTAATAGAAGCACTTCCAGAGGGACAAAAAAATGTATTTACAAGCCTAAAGTGGAATATAAAGTAGAATGCATGGAGAAACATCATCTTAATTAAAGGCCTTTTAATGAATGCATTTACTGTGCGATTACAGTGGTGCAATTGCTGTGCATTAACCCGAGCCTCCCACTGGCTCTCCAGGTATGACATAGGCTGGGGTACTTGAAAAAAAAAGGGAAATAAATATCCACTTTTGGTAAGCCTCTGAGAGCCTCAAACAGACTATGCAAGTGTAAAGTATGATTATTACTGTTTTACTCATCCAGCAGTAAGTTACACAACAAGACATCAAAAGCCCCTTTGAAAGTGTACATTTCCCAACAAGCTGGAGGAAGAAGTTTAAATTACTTTTCTCAAAGCAGGTAGCTCACTGTGAAACCAGCTGCTCCAAGTTTGAGTCAGCAGCCTTCCCAGAGTCAAACCCACCAGCACCTTTCTAAATTCACCCTCGTTAAAAATTTTGATGATCCTTGTAGAAGTCTCTCAGGTGCTTGCCAAGCAGCGCTGTTGATACAAGGAGGGGGAAAAAAATAGAAGAGAAGGATCTCTTTTCACTGCAGTTACTTTGAAGAGAGGAGGGAAGTCATTCTTCATTATTTCAGTTACTAATCCCAGCAGGTTTGCATCATTATCTGATAAAAATGTCCTTTCTCATTGTTTGAGGGCGTAGGCAGAGGAACCAGTGTGAAAGGCAACTTTCTAAAGCCATACCTGTGCTCTGGCGCTGGGAGCGTGGCAATAACCTGCCTCCTGCCCAGCCACCACCAGCTCGTGGGTGAAGAAAGGACAGAGGGGGATCATCCATCAGTTCCATCACAGGCAAAACAGACTCAGCTTGAGGAAAATTAATGTAATTGCCAATCAAATTAGGGAAGGGTAAGGTGAAATAAAACGTTACTGTGACACAGTGTCCCCCCCGCCCCTCTCTGCTTCCCCGGCTTAATTTCACTCCCAAATTCTCTGCCTCCTCCCTGCCAGTGGGGCAGGGGGCTGTGGAATGGGGGTTGTGGTCAGCTCATCACGTGTTTCTGCCGCTCCTTCCTCCTCAGGAAGGACTCCTCACACGCTTCCCCTGCTCTAGTTTGGATTCCTCCCCCAGGAGACAGCACTCCAGAAACTTCTCCAACATGTGTCCTTCCTATGGGTTCTTCACAAACTGTTCCACTGTGGGTCACTTCCATGGGGTGCAGACCTCCAGGAGCAGACTGGTGCAGTGTGAGTGCCCCATGGGGTCACAAGTCCTGCCAGCAAACCTGCTCCAGCATGGGCTTCTCTCTCTCTATGGGTCCACAGATCCTGCCAGGATCCTGCTGCAGCACAGGCTTCCCATGGGGTCAGAGCCTCCTTTGGGCACCCACAGGCTCTGGCTTGGGGTCCTCCATGGGCTGCAGGTGGATATCTCCCCACTGTGGACCTCCAGGGGCTGTGTGGGGACAGCCTGCCTCACCAAGGGCTTCACCATGGGCTTCAGAGGAATTTCTGCTCCAGCACCTGGAGCACCTCCTCTGCCTCCTTCTTCTCTGACTCTGGTATCTACACAGCTGTTTCTCCCCCATATTCTGACTCCTCTCTCTAGCTGCAGGGTTTCTTCCCTTTCTTAAATACGTTGTCACAAAGGTGCTGCCAGCATCACTGATGGGCTCAGCCTTGGCCAGCAGCAAGTCCATCTTGAGCTGTCTGGCATCGGCTCTGCTGGACATAGGGGCAGCTTCTCACAGAAGCCCCCCCACTACCAAAACCCAGTGTATGTGGTGTTTCAGCCAAGGTAGCATTTACGTGACAGTCAATGTCTGGAAGCTTCGTGGGGAGGTGTGGCTGGGACTGGAACTGGGACTGGGACTGGGACAGACCGTATCTTCACTGGCAAGCTGTGCAGCCAGCCAGGGAGAGCTAGGAATGGCACGATGGATGCTGAGCACCCAAACTCAGCCTTTCCAGGAGCTAGGGAATATTACTTCAGTCTGGCTGTACCGTGGTCCCATGCAGCAGGCACACCCCAGGAATGCATTTTCCAGTTTGGTTTCAGCTGCCAGGAGCCCCTGGCTGTGCCAGCTCCTCGCGGTGCCACCCAAGGAGAGGGGCTGAAATTCCCTGCAAAAGTACAGCAGGGCAGGTGCAGGAGGAGAGGCACCTTCTGCCTTACACTGACTAAACCCATCCCTGACAGCGACTCCCCCACTTCCTTTGGATTTGTTATTTACCTTGACAGCAGGATGGGACTGGGAGCATTTCACTCGATTCCCATATGGATGGAAAGCAGGTTGGAGATGCTCAGTGCATTCACAGGACTTGTGTGTGAACTCAGCAGCTCCAGCCTGTCATCATGTAGGAGCTGTAGAAAGCAAAGACAAAGGAAAGGATCTCTCTCATCTACCCAATCCGAAACACAACTGTAAATTGTGTTATGATTTTGTCGATGTACGGTGCTTGCAAAGATTTCAAATAAATAATGCTATGACCCCAGGGGCCTTATTGATTTGGTAATAATTTCAAAGAGAAGCCACTCAGTTTCCCCGTTGCTAATAAATTCTTTGCTCCCTGAGGAATTCCTATTGAACACGTATTAAAGACAGGATAAAATAATTCCAAGGAAACACAGAGAGTGAGCTTTGTGCTCGGCGAATGGGTATTTAACCTCTGACCGCTGGCGACAGGTCTCCTTTAGCTCCATTAGATCAACAGCAAGCTACTATAATTAAATAAAAAAACTGTTTAGAGCCTCACCAAACATGTCCTGGGAATTAAAGCATATGGCAGGGATAGTGAAAAAAGACTTTCCATATGCTAATGACCCTTGATGTCTGAAATAAATTAGATCCATTAGAGTTTATGCTCAATAAAAGAAAGACTTTAAGCACTCCAAAGTTAGTGACTCGAGACCGATTTTGGCTTAGAAATTCAATCTGCCTGCTTATTAATTCTTAGTAAGGCTCTGGAGGAGGCAGGGGATGCAAAATCATAATTCTGTGCTGTATCAGAATTTTAAAGTGCCATCAGTTTCTTTTCCTTCTTTTTTTTTAATTAAACCATTTTTCATGCTTTCCTTTTCTTTTTTTTTTGTTCTCCTCGTTAATTTGATTTTGTTCCCATTTTTGTTTAATTTCTTTCTTTTTAAGGTTTCATTTACCCTATTTCAACTGAACAGAGAACCCAGAATGAATATGGATTTTCTTGTAAGTTTAATGTTTGATTTTATGTTCCTGGGTACTAATTTGATGCTGGTCCTTGGGTCAAGCTTCACAGTAGCTCTGCCTGAGCAGGCAAACAGGGACCTACTCGGCAGATAAGTGGCTTGCTGCTTGTTTGACAGCAATCAGTGTTTCCCTGTCAGCAGGTTGACACGGGATGGTAACAGCCCTTACGTGTGAGGGAAGTGGGAGAAGATGCTGCCTCAGAAACTGGAGAGAACGAGCCCTCTGCTCATTAAAATTTCCTTAGCAAGTGCAAGAAATGTGGTGGGGGGATAACTTTTCTTTGAGCTGGAATACACAGATCTGCTTCCTGAACTGCTGGGGGAAAAATGGGATGTTTCGAGGCGGGTACCTTGAAGGTCTGCTAGCCAGGAGCTTACAGAGATTGATCAGCCTCTTTCAGCAGCTGCCAGCACTCACCTCTGCAGCTGGAGGGCAGCTTGGCTTAAATGGCTAAAAGACAGGGAGCAAAGAAATAAAATAAAAATTATTTCACGTTTCCAAATAACGAAAATGGGGTACTAAAAAAAAAAAATCTGATTTGGGTTTGCACTTTCTTTTTTTTATTATGCAATTTCTAAAACTGGGATTCTTCACCGTATAGAAACACATCAAATATTGGTCATATATTCAGACATTTTGGGAAAAAAATGTCTGGTGGATAATGATGCTGGAGATTAGCCTGGAATTAGTGCTGAAGCTACGGTGTAAGCAGCTAGTAGAAATATCATAGCCATTTTCTCACAAGACAGCTCTAATAAATCTGGGATCCTTTTGGAAAATTACCACATTATTTCTCGTGCTTGCTTCTGCTTTTATCCAAATACATCCGTGTTCATGCCAGTGATGAGAATCCAGTGTTTGATTCTCTGCTTTACTAGGTCTTTATTTCTTTTTTAAAGGGAAATGGATGGAAGGGCATAATGGCTTGACACGTTATAGTTCCAAAAAATCAGACTCATAGATACATCCTGATCTTCCAGGTATTCCACCGAAAATGGACTCTTAGGATTCTTTTCCTTTTTTTTTTTAAACAAAAACTATGTCTTCTGACATTTAAAAACCCACAGCACATTTTTTATTTATCGGATGAACCACTAAATACCAATATTATGACTCTGTGTCACCAAGAGGTACCCTGGGACAAGGTTTATCACGAGTCACGCTTAGTAGTTTGCAGCCTAGGTACTAGACAGATGAACGAGTAGATAGGGAAGGAATTAGAACACAAGTTAGAGAGAAACCAAAGATCATTTTCCATCAAAAGGGCATAGACCTGTTATACAGCTTTGGAAATGGATTTTAAATTAACCTATAAAAAAGGTAGTAAATATCTGCAGGAAATGAGAATAATAAGAATGTGTTTTCTTGCAAGTCTCTGTGAGGAGGACATTCCTTCAAGGTTTCTCACCTCCCTCCCTCCAGCTGCTCCTGACTCGGATGATGTTGCTCTCTACGTGGGGATCGTGATCGCGGTGATCGTGTGCCTGGCTATTTCCGTGGTCGTGGCCCTGTTTGTCTATCGCAAGAACCACCGTGACTTTGAGTCAGATATCATCGACTCCTCGGCGCTGAACGGGGGATTTCAGCCCGTTAACATCAAGGCTGCGAGGCAAGGTCAGTTGTCCTTTCACTCCCTGTTGACCAGCTCGGGAGGATGCTGTGATGTTATGGTCTCTTGGGCTGCATGACGCGCTGGGTGCTTGTTGACACTTGGTAAAGGGGAGAAAGAGAATATCTGTTGATAGTCAAGAGCTCAAAACCCACGTTGGCATTTTTCAGATGTCCTCAGCAGAGGAATTAAACTTCTGAAGAGAGAGTGTGAATGGAAGAGTGAAACACAGAGACATTTATGGAAACACAGGTCCAGCTCGGGTTTAAATCAAAGTCAAAGCTCTGATGGAAACAACAGAGGCAGGATTCATCACAGGAGTGATTACAGTGCCATAATTCTATCACATAGTCCTCCCCTTTGTTTCACTAATAGCCTTTTTTACTGTTCCCTGTCTCCACAGGCATAAATAGTAGTTTAAGAAATACTGTACTTTCAATAGACAGTGTAAAAGAAGAAGTTGCAGTAGAACATCATTTAATAACGAGCATTTTTATCACTGGTGCATAACAGCTTGATTATTTCCACACTTCACTGGCCAGGAAAAACATTCTAAAGGTAGTGCTGGCTTTTTCAAGACCCATATTTAGGCTGAAGAGTTCCTCTTTTTTTTTTTCCCCCCCAATATGTGTGCTGGAAGAATAAATCGAAGTAAGAGTTAAGATGACAAGAGAGCTGTCATGTGGAAGATTAGCAGAAGTGTCATTTTCTTTGCTGGAGATACTTTTAAAGCATACCTCCAGAAGGTGTGATGCAGGTACTAACCCCCACTGTGAGGAGATCTGTTCTGTCTTTCATTTAAGAATGTGGTCACTAGGCCAATTAGATAAACTGGTTAATGATTGCCACTTAGTATTTAGGGAGGGGGTATGAGTGACTAAAACAGGATCTACTGAGGAAGGAACCATCTTGCCCTGCAGCTAGGCCTGGCAGCAGCTGAAATCTGAGTGCAGCCTGGAAAAGTAACCCTAGCAAGCAATCTTTAGAGCAGAAACGTGCTGTAATTTTGTATGAGTTCAATTCTGTAGCAGCTGGGGCAATAGCTGGGGCAATCCAAACAGTGGGAGTTTGCTGGAGGGGTGTGTGGAAAAGGAGATGAAGGTTGGTGTGCAAGGGCTTTTTGTGTCTTAATTTTGTTTTGCATTCTGCATTTTGCCTTTCATACCAAAGGTTGTTACCCTGAAGAAAGTCATCAGAACAGGGGAGTAATGCTGTTGTTCCTTTGCAGACCTCCTGGCAGTACCACCAGACCTCACTTCTGCTGCAGCCATGTACAGGGGTCCCGTTTATGCTTTGCATGACGTCTCTGATAAAATCCCAATGACCAATTCTCCGATCCTGGACCCGCTGCCCAACCTGAAGATCAAGGTTTATAACACCTCCGGTGCCATCACCCCCCAGGATGAGCTCTCTGACTTCTCCTCCAAGCTGTCCCCGCAGATTACACAGTCTCTGCTGGAGAACGAGACCCTGAACATGAAGAGCCAGAGCCTTGCTCGGCAAACAGACCCATCTTGCACTGCATTTGGGACCTTCAACTCCTTAGGAGGTCACCTAGTAATCCCCAACTCAGGTAAGTGGTAGCTGTGTTGGCTTAAAGGCTCAGTTGTTTCCTGGTTTTAAGTGGATTTAGGTGGCTTTTATGCAGAGAAAAACAGGATCACTCTTGGGACTCTGCCATTTCTGTGCTCAGAACAAACAGATGGGTTTTTTTCTCCCCAATGTACTTCAAGGATTCCTCTCCCAAAGTCCTGGCCGCCCTTTGAACAGAATATTGCAGGGCTCTTAGCCACTTCCCGAGATGTGCGAGGCTTCAGAGCTTCTCTGTGTGAAGAGCAATTCAGCATCCTTGACCTTTCCCTTTCATGCAGCTCTAGAAAAGGGACTCCAAGCCAGAAAGCCTCAATCTTGTCATCACACATAAAAAGGACAAATTAATTAAAAAACAAATCGGTTGTTCCACTTCCAATTCATTGCACACTGTGTGGTATTGAACTAGGACAGCAGAATACTAATTTTTGGAAAGCTTTTTTCCTGTGCACGTTACATACCCAAGGAAAATAAGGCCCAAGGATGTCTCTTCCATGTTTCTCTCCCCATTATATCTATTGTTGAGTTCTTCTACAACTAGGAAAGAGAGAGGCTGAGCATCCAGCGTGTTTTGATGTAATTGCAGAGCGCTGCTCAGTCTTTCTCGTACGACAGGAGGCTGGGCTGCCAGGCCCCTTCAGGTCACCCTGCCCCAGGGAGGCAGTTTCAGAGCATCCAGGGAGCTCCTGGGCAGCCTGGGGAGAGCTCAGCTCTCACAGCTGGTGTTTTTTGGAGAGCCATGCTGCTGTTTGTTTCCTCGGGGCAGTGTTGACATTCAATGGACGTTCAGCACCTAGATATTCCTGTGGGTCTGGCATCTAAAGTGGATAAAATCCATAAAACACTGGATGTGGGGGATACGCAGGCTATAGAGTGGTCAGGACTCCTCCTGCCTGGTTTCTCTGGAGCTCTGAGTCCAGCTAAGACCACATGTGAGGCCACATCTCAAAACCACCTGACCTGATAGCTCAAGGTGTCCCAGCATTTCTGCCTTCCTCCTTTGTTATGTGGTCAGCTCTTGGCCATTTTACAGCACAGTGCCCAGTCCGAGGAGATGGTGCCAACCCCTTGTCTCCCACTCCTTTAGCTGGATCTTGTCTGTTGATGTTATGGAGAAAGCAAAATGCCAGGGTGGATTGGGACCTAGGTGACTTGAGCCTTCTCAGACACAGACCCAGGCTGCCCAGGAAGCTGCCAGAAATGATCAGTGAGCAGTAGCCCTCTTCTCTGAGCTATGGTGCAATGGGGGGCAAAAATAGGTATTAAATTTAAATGAAAGCTGAACTACTTGAAGAGCCCTGGTGCTGACTGCTGAGCAATGTTGAAAATTCATGCTATACAATCCTGGACTTCACATTTCTCTACATAGCAGCCAAAGGTGGATATTAATACTCCGGCTATGCCACGGTGGTGCACGTTGTCAGCAAATTCTGGTAGTCACTTTTAGTTGACATATATTAATATCAATTTGTAAAGGGCTGAAAAACATGATTATTTATTGCTGTAATCCCTTCACAATGATTAAAATCAAGTTTTGTAAAATACATCAGCCTGTCTCCTGCTACCCTGTGCGCCTTGGTGCTGCTTCTAGATGTATGTGTATCCTCCTAGGGATATGATCAAAGCCCTTCAGTATTGCTCTGCCTGTGAACGTGCACAGTCGAGGGTGTAACAGGCCTGTGAGGAAGCAAGTGTCAGAAAGTGTTTGTGGAAAATGTTTTCCTAGCTTCTCTCTCCCCTTTAAAGCCCGGAATGGGACTGAGCCCCTGTACACCAACACGCAGACAAGAGCTGAGGCTGTGCAAGGTTTCTCTGAAGCCTCTCTTGTGCGTGTACACGCGTGGAAACACCCTACCTGAGGGTTTGCTTTCAGCTATGCAGTAGTAACTGCATTAAAATCCTTGCTGCGGGTTCCCAGCTAATCCACATCTGCAAAGATTGCTGCCTTGAGAGGGACGTGACCCGCGGAGGGATGTAGCTGGTTTGGGTGCCGTGTTTGGGGGTGTTTCTGAAATGACACTACTGTAAGAACAGGGTTTACAATCGAGCGTGCAGCTAATCACTGCTGGAAACACCACCAAGCATATTTGCCCACATTTTTGTCAAGGTTGGATAGCCAGATTTTGAGCCACTTCACAGGACTAGACACATTCAAAACGCCAAGAAGACAAATTTTGTCTAATTAGAAGCTGAGTGCATTAAGAAGATAGGACACCAGTCCCAGAAGCCATCTTTCAGGAAACAACTTGTTGCTTTCTGGGACAGCCCTCCACTGCCTTTCTTTCCTGATTTTAATTCAGCAAGAATTGCCTGGGGAGAGATGTCCCGTTACAGCTGTTGGAAATTTTAGTCAGAATTGTTGGTTTTTCCATCATTTTACAAGGTAAGCAGCAGTGTAACCATCTGTCTGCTCCTTAAATAAAAGAGAAGGAAAAGAAAGAAAATCCTCTTCTCCATTCCCATATCTCAGTGCCAATACATAAGAGGAGTAAGAACAGGCCAGCTGATGCCCACGAGATGCAATAAATACTTTTTTTCCTGAGTTGCTGAGGTCACGTAGAGTCTGCTGGTGAGGTTGGGTGAAAATCTGGCATCACAGACTTCATCTTCCACCTCTCCTGTCACTCCACGGGTCCACTCGTCTGTTTTTTCTCCAATTTCTCTTTTGTGTCTCTTCTGTTCTGCAGGAGTAAGCTTGCTGATCCCAGCAGGGGCCGTTCCACAAGGGAGAGTGTATGAAATGTATGTGACAGTTCACAGGAAGGAGAACATGAGGTAAAAGACTGCCTGTATTTGCTTGTGTATTAACAGAGGGGGCAAATGTACTAGCTAAGGAGCTGTGGTAATATGCTCCTGCAAAGCCTGCTGTGTTGAAGCTGTTTGCTGACTTGGAGGTAAACCCGTGCAAAGCCAAAGATAAACTTTGCAACAAAACCAGCTCAGACTTTTGCTTTTCTAACCCAGAGTTGCACTCTGCAGCAAGCCCTCAGGCTGGGGGGATGCTGAATCGTAGCCAGAAGCGAGGAATGTGTGCCAGCCTGAGTTTGGTGTGGTAGAGGAGGTGTGAGGTAACCTCTTAATAAAGACCCCTGCTGTAAGGGAGCAGGGAGCAGGGGAGCAAGGTGACAGATCAGCTCAGCAGATGGACAGATGCCTGAGCACCTGGCTTGGAGAATCTCCTGTTATAATGAAGGTGAATTTTTATTTACCCTTCACGGGCTTGGCTAGTCCATGCAGTGAAGAGGCTGGAGATAAAAGCTTTTGGTGTCCTCCATCCCTCCTTGCTCTGAGGTGGAAGTCAGCAAGGAGTTGTCCTGCTTAGTGCCAGGCACTCCACACTGCGGGACGCTCAAAGTCAATCATGGGATGACTCCTGTTGTTCTCTCCTCTGCACCTTATCTGCATGCGTGGCCAATTCATATTCTAGCTATTAATCTACTGAGTGCTCTGGCATTAAAACAAGTTTCCAAAAAAGGCCAATATACTGTTTGAAGCACTTTAGGAAAACCTAACGAAGAGCAAGGTGAGACCTTAGTCTGCAGAATGGCCTCGTGCACAAAGGCTGAATGGCAAATGGGAATCTAAGCAATCATTACACGGTACTTTGCCTCTTTCCCCTCCTCATAGCTAGATACACTTTTTGGCTCAGCCCCTTAATGGCTTTTATTATGTGCTAAGCCACAGCTGTTTATACACTGCGTGATACTGAACACTATTCTTTAGCTTGGTAGCCTTCCACTCATGCTAAAATAATCTGCTTAAAGGAAAAATAAGTACCCCCCCCTTCCACCCTTTTGCATACATTATTCATGGGCTGCTCTTTGAAAATGGCTAATTGCAGCTACAGAAAAAAGTGTCTCTGTTCATATCTAGTATTGATTGTATTCCTATTACTTTTGGCTGTGTTTTAAAGACATTTGCAAGCAGCATTGAAAAAAGGACTATACTGCAGAAGGAAAAAAAATAATAAAATCAGAGAGCATCCCCTGGTACTCAACTTGCCTCCAAATCTCCCTTTTTAAAATATCTAATTCTTAACTAAAAGAATATAAAATAAATGAATAAACAAATAAAAGGAAATTATTTCATTCCTAGGAGAAGCTGTATGTGCAATTGTTTTCTTCCTAGCCAGTTATGGAGGGAATACCTGTCTCCTTATTCATCCAGCTGTGGGCAACCAATGTCACATGCTAGTCTGATTTATTTTCTTCAGAGGTCATAGAGCCTCCTCTCTGTGCTCTGTGCCAGCTGTTACTCGGGAGGTCACACAGGGGATAGAAGGATAGGTTAACCTGTCTTGGGAAAAGCATGCCTGGGGCTGTGCTCTGCCAAACTCAGCAAGCATGCTGAAGTACATCTGCAGATGTGAAGGGAAAGGTGTGAATCCTCACGGGCAATGAAGACTTCGTGAAGTCATTTCTTTCCCTGGGAGAGGGGAGCAGAGAGGGGAGCCTTGGCCACGGGGCAGCAGGGCTCATCCCATTGTGGTGGTGGTCGCTTCCTGGAGGCACAGACCCCAGCTGCTTGTTTGATTTGTGGCAGCTTTTCATGGGCTGATCATGCTCCCGGAGACCAGCCACTTCGAGGACATTTAAAAGGGAACTTGTCAGGTGTTGTCCAGATCACTCAGAACTGAACAGTCCCCCGAAAGGGACTAAACACTGCAGACTGTGATGTCTTCCTCTGTTACCCTCCCCTGGGTGCTCAGGAGCAGAAAGGGGTGCGTGGTACCCAGCACCCAGCTGCAGGGCTGTGTTACCAGACACTTCACTTGCTGTAGCAGAGCAGCAGCTCAGTCAAAGCCTCTTTTTCTGGCTGCACAAGACACAGATGTTGCTTCATATAATTGGACTCATAAGGGTACCACAAATTAGCGCACAGCGTAATTATTTTTTAAATCCACTGCTGCACTCTTACAGCACTCCAGCAGAGAGTGGTAGTCCACAGCAAGGACTGTCTGCAGACGTTTGCTTTTGTGGCCAAGCCCTAACTGGAGTGTGTTCAATAAACCCTGATTTATTTTCCTGAGCGCTGTGTAAATGCGTATGGGTTGAAAAGTCCTGTCGTGTGTTGATGTACTTTGGAAGGGGACATGCAGGAAACTATGTAATGGGTGTTATAATCAGAAATGAAGGCAGGCTCTTTTTCTTGATATACAACCACCACTGAGGTGAGAATGTGGTCCCTGTAGCGCTACCCTGAACAGAACCAATGCAGCAATAGAGACGCTCACTATCCCAGCTCACACAGCTCCAGCAGCTTAAGATTTAGCTCACACTTGGTTTGCAGAAATAGGAAGCAACTTCTGAACAGTGGAGCTGAAACAAGAAATCCGTTATCCCTCGGAGTCCTGCAGTTTCCCCTTTTCTCTGCCTTCGTTTGTTTTCCTAATACATTTCCCCAGTTAATCTCTGAAACCTGTACTAGGGACATTTGAGAGACTTTACAACCCAGTGCTATCAGTCTTTGTGTTGCCTTGCAGATTGGTTAGGAGAGCTTTCCAAGGCACTCTATTTATTCCATTTCATACCCATCAAAGCACGCGAGAGCAGGAGGGTCACAATAAAAGCATTATCCTTCTGCAGTGAATTGGGGTTCTGATGGCTTGCAATAAACACTACTTGGAGGTGGTTGTTTTCTCTAAATGTGTTCGTGTGCTTGTGGCACAGTGGGCTTGCTTTTTTTTTTTCTCCAGACTAATTCTCCAGCAGGCTGCTTTTCTTGCTCCTGCACTGCAAGCTCATCCTCATTCTGCCTGTCATTTAGGGCAGGATGGATGGGCAGCATCTTCTGGGCTCTGGTCTTTGGCTGGTGTGTTGACCTCATGGAAAGGTCCATGTGCTCTGTGAAGTGGCTGCAGTGGCCACTGTATCTACGTACACATGTGTGTGTGTTTGTACTTACATGTAGATGTGTGTGTGTAGAGATCTATAGCACTGAAAAAACCCAACAAGCCTGTGAGCTTGTATTTCACAGCTCTCAGACTGGTTTCTGTCTCAAAGCTCGTTGGCTTTTTCAGTGGTGATCAGATGCTCTCTCCATCAGTCTGGGGAAGTATCACTGACTTCAGGATTGCAAGAAGAGGTGCCTTCTCGAGCTGGGATTTCACCTGTAAAATGAACACATTGCTGCGATCAGTACCTGGCAAGAGCCTGTTCCCATGAGCATTTCCATGAGGTCTTACATGATTAAGGATTAAACAGCATGAGTATAAACCTCCAACCTTCACGATTTTCTTGAATGCCTCGGGTTAAAAAACAAATTTAGCTGCGAGCTAAATTCGCAGAGCTGTGTGCTTCCTTCAGAAGCACCTGGCACTGGCCAGTACTAGACGGGCTCTAGGTCTTGATGGACCACTGGTTTGATCTCGTATGGCAGCTCCCGTGTTCCTGTGTGAACCCCTGCCGAGCCTGCACAGCTTTAGGTGGAGCTACTCTTGCATGCTTTAATCAGAGGCAAGAACTGCACTAAATGTGGCACAGTGAAGGACGCTCCTGTATCCATCACGCGAACGGTGCAAATGGCAGGGGGTGTCACCGTGCCCACGAAATGTGACAGCCCTGAAGAGTGGAGCGAGCAGAGGTCATGAAGATCTTGATGGAAGACACACATAAATTGGGCAACTTCCAAATTAGCTACCCCAAAAGAGAGAAGGGACAGGTGAGCCTTGTCAGGCTTTGGATCAGTGGCTTCCTAGTCTATGCGTAGACTTTAATAATAAAGTCACACAGCTGATCAATGAGTTTGATCCAAGGAGCAATGTTGTATTTTCATCAGTAAACTCTAAGCTTAGTGATGTGAAATAAAAGAAATTGAAGTTTTCCTGCATCTCATTTCTCCACCTTCCTCCTGTATCTCAGTTGCATAAACAAAATTACTTCGCAACACCAGAAGACAATTTCATGAAGTGCCAGTCACTATAATTGAAAAATTCAAAATAAAAAAGACCAAAGCAGGAGCAAAAGGGGAGGAAAACTTTTCCTTCTGAAGAGAGACTAGCAGAGGAACCAGAGTCAGTAAAGGATATTAAGTCTGAAGAAGGAACACATATTAAAAGTAAAGCCCCAGCAATGAAAGCAGAGATAAAGCATCTTCCCTGTGACTTTTGGCCAAGCTGTACAGAAGGGTTGCCATCTGTTGCTCGAGCTAGCCATTCCTCTCTCCCTGCTCCGTCCCGTGCTTCCTGAGCTGCTGGGCTTGCCTGCAAGAGCTGTGCACGGTGCCAGGGAGCACGACATGGGCACACTGAGCAGCAGAGATTTCTCTAGTTGTGCTCACATCTGCTGTCTGACAGCTACATTAATGGGTATGGTCTGGCTTATCACAGGGAGATGGTTTTGAATGAGTAATCCCATTACAAACACAAATTTGATTGCAGAGGGACCAGTTACACCGCATAGAAGTTTGTTTGCTGTTAAAGAAAAGTTGACTGCTCTTGATGAGCGGTGCAGCATCTGAAAATAGCTGAAGAACCCGCATCTAAAAATATCTGAAGACCTTTCAGTTACTCTCGGTGCCTTTTAATAGTAGTGCTAAACAGAGGATTGCATTTTAGTCTCAGTCAGAGCTTTGTAAAATGAAAACATCTCCTTCTCCTGCAGTGCAGTGACTCCCGAGTCATACGGCTGAATGCCCAGTCCCATCCAGTAAGCTGTCCCCAGACTGCTGCCAGCCTCAAGTGCAGCCCATGTAGATGGGTCCTGGGGGGATCTGGGGTTCTTTTTTGCCTAGCAGCCAAAAAGTAGGTTCTGGCCCACGGTTTTGAAGATGTCTGCTCATCGACCTTCCTGCTTTTGAGGCGGTAACTCCCTTGCTCCGTGTGCTCCCCCTTGTCTGTGTTTGTGCTGGATCTCCTGCCATCTATCTGCAACACAGAAATTGCAATACTTGATCACAACAGGCACTCGTCTACGCCAGGATCCTGGCTTTGCATCACCTGCTCCAGGAGAAGGGAGAAAATTGCTCGTAATGAATGACTACACAATAACTTGTCTTCAGGGGAATTTGTTGTTTACTAATTCCATCAATTAGTGTTGGGTTTGTGCCTTGAAGCAGAAAGATTAATATCTCTTGTATAATATATCTTGTCTACTGCATCTGTTTCTGTTCTCATTAGCTATAGTAAAGCATAATCCTTTTGTTTTAAAATGGAAATTGAAAACAGTGAGAAATAAGAAAAGATCTGTCAGGAGATTTTCGTTCCTTTTTCCTGTCAGCTGTGATGGGGGTGCCTCTCTGCTGAATGTGCCACTGCCTGGTTTAGCCTCATTCCTCCAGGTTTCAGGCGTTTATTGCCAAGATCTCGCTGCGGTCCCTCAACGCCCTGCTACCTGCAGTCACGTTGGGGAATATCACTTCAGTCTGCTGCCACTTGCCTTGTCCCATGCTGCCCCAGAAATCAGATTTGCGTTTTGCTGCTGTGTCACATTAGAAGTTGATGCCTGCTGTGTTGCAGTAAGCTCACCTGAGATCTTTCTCACTTTTATTGCTTTCTTTGCTACTAAATAACTAAGCTTGGAACTTGGTTTTTGCTCCAACAGCATGAGCTGCTATGCAGTTAATAGGATTTTTATTTCCTTTGTGTATTTTTACCTTCTCTGGATCTTTTGCATTATTCTCTGGCTCTCATTATTACTAGCAATAATTCCTTATTAATTGTTATCTCTAAATTTGTGTTGCTATTTACATTGTCTCCCACATTGTGAGCACAAATCCTGGCCTCGTAGCAGTCAGAAAGGTTTATCACAGACTTCAGCAGAGTCAGGACTTCACCTATTCAGTGACACCGACCCTTCTTTCACACCACTTGAGACCTTCTCTGCAACTCATTATATCTCAGCTTTTAAAGGATTGTCTGGAGAGTCACTGGGACACCAGCAATGGTCAATAACTTTGAGGTGCTGGACTCAGATGAGTGTCTGCTTGGCAAGTCGGAGTGTCCTGTATCATAAATAGCCAGGTCAGAAGCATGCATCCTTCATCCAGCTGGCAATAAATCTCCTAAGTCTGGTGGCAAAGATGATACTTACCAGCTTGGGGGAAAAAGACAAAGCCTTGCTATTTTTTTTTGCATGTCTTTTGTGTGCTTGTATCCGCTTCCCGTCTCCCCTGCTGTCTGGACAGTCTGGAGCAGCTCCCAGCCTCGTGTTCTGCATCACCTCTTAGACGTGTGCTAATTGGATATAAAAAGTCGTGGTGCAGAATCCTGCCCTCCATCAGAGCCCTAAAATTTAACAGCTAACAAAATTTTGTCACGGAGCAGTGACTAAACTTAATTTTGCTTTGAGACAACTTTAGGCTGAATGATTTATCAGCACCATATTATTTTAATGACCTTTTGGCTTTTTTTAGCTACATGCATCAGTGCTCAGATTCCTGTCAATTGTAACTCATTTTTCACCTAAAAAGCACCATAAGATTTTTGTTATGGCAATTATGATAAATTTCCTCCTCTATTCTTTTTGACTGCTGGTTTAGTAATGCAGTCCAAAAAAGTATGATGACTTGTACTTTTTCTTTGCTTCCTTCTTCATGGCTCAGTAGTCTTTTAGATGAAGTTAGGTTAACCAGATGATTCCATCTAGAGCCGTAGCTTTCCCGACAAGTATGGTAATTTTGAAAGACCTTTCCCATAAGACATTATGTTTTGTGATCTTGGATTGGATTGTAGGAGTGTTCAAATATCCATTGCTGCACAAGGTAGTTGACCATTAGAAACACTGCCACTCTGTGAGTGGGTTTTAAGCTTCATGTTTCTTCTTATGAAAAAAAAAAAATCCAAAGAAAATTTTTCACCATGAGAACAATGAGACATTGGAATCATCTCCCAAGGGAAGTGGGGGATTTGCCGACACAGGACAGTTTTAAAACTCAGCTTGACAGGGTGCTGAGCCACCTCATTTAAGCTATATATATAGTTTACCTTAAAAGGTTGGACTAGATGATCCTTGAGGTCCCTTCCAACCTGGCTTTCTACAAAAGCAGCCCTATTTTAGTCAAAAATGGCCCAGTGATTTATTCAGTCCAGTCTTGCCAAAGAGTGATCCCTGAGCTGCTTCATCTGACTCCAGAGATCCCTACAAGAGGAGCTGGAGTACGTACTCTATCTGCTAGTGTTCCCTTTCTTTTGTTAGGCTAAAATAACTGGCATCGTGCACGATAGCTGTCCAGATTGTTACACTTTACATCTTTTTTGACAGGCAGCTATAGCGCAGCTGTTTGTTTCCAGTCCATGGCTTTTCAGAAACAATTGTTAAGTCATTTAGTAAACTCATCAGTTAATTTCCACAGATGCGTATCATCTGGATTTACTGATTTGCATGGATTTAATTTTTTCAATGCTGGACCTTTTTTGTTTTTCTCAAATGTTATAAAAACCTCCCACAACATTTGTAGCAACGAGATACTTTTCAAAAGTGCCTTTGTCCCACTTTGAAAAAAGATTTCTCAGAAGTTTAGCTTTCATTTTCTGTGAGATTAATAGAATATTCAGGGAGAATTAAGGCAGACAAAATTAGGCTATGCCTGCAGACATATCTTTGCAATAGCCAGAATAGGTGCCGTAAATTGGATCTCAAAACAGCTTTTGTCCCGATTTCACCTCCTTGAAAATGTTATCTGGGATTACAGCTACTTTTGGTTTTGCTCTTTCTTTGGGTTAAGGCAAAGACTTGAAGAAATAAACAGTATTTAATGTTGTCTCAACTAATTCCAATACAGCTGTAAACACAAGTAGCTGTAAATGCAACAAGGGACTGAACCCTCAGCCAGAGCAGAGGATAGGGGGTCCTGCAGGCAGATCCAGAGTTTAAGCTCAGATCACATTGAACACTTTTAATCTGCCACTTGCTGGTTTCTGGATCATGAATTTGTCCTCTGTATTATTTAGGGAGGCAGTTGATGAGGCACATTCAGCTGTATTTGTCATACACCAGCTGTCGGGATAGTTAAAGTCACTCATGCTTCCTCTGGTTTTAAGCTCCTCAGCAGTGGGTCTGGGGTAGTTCACCCATGAATACGAGTGTGCAGACACTCACACACACACAGAGTCATTTACAAACTGCACTGGGTATCCTCGATATTTATATGATTTCCCATAAAACCCATTCCCAGTGACTGGTAGCAGGTGCACCGACCCATCCCCATGTTTTCGACTAACAGCTCCAGGTTATCAATAGAAATCTTGGTTTTGTGAGTGGATTTTGCCCTCTGCACTATTCCTTACTGTCCCTTTGCCCTTTCTCCCCCCCCGACCAGTGACACTTGCTCCCCACAGGCACATTTGCAGGAGCTGTTCCAGTAGATCCAAATTCCTTGTTGGTAAAATGGAGTATCAGTGGGTTTGGTGATGACCCTGAACTCAAACTCCACATCTCAGGTGTGCTGCAGCCCACCTCCATGGTTTCAAGCGTGTTCATGGTTTCACACCTTGTGCTTATGAGAGCCCCTGTTCATTTTTGTATGCTGCTAAACAGCTGCCGAATGCAGCAGCGACCACATTTCAGCAGTGGGTGAAAGGAAGGCTCTGATACTGTCTGCAAGGGTCCTTCAGAGTGGAGGGGACCCAGCAAGTGTGGTCTATAAGTTGCTGCCACCTACACCTGCATATTGGAAAAAAACCCCAGTTTTTTATTGAAAAAACAACAAAACTATTTATATTTTAAGAGGAGGATATTTTGTGTTTACACACCTGAACGTACTCCTTTGCCTTTTTCAACCCATTTACCAAACCCATCTTTCTGTCCTGTCGTCAGGCCACCTGTAGAAGACAGCCAGACCCTGCTGACACCAGTGGTGAGCTGTGGCCCACCAGGAGCCCTGCTAACCCGGCCCGTCATTCTAACCCTGCACCACTGCGCGGAGCCGAACACGGAGGACTGGCAGATCCAGCTGAAGCACCAGGCTGCCCAGGGACCATGGGAGGTGAGGCTCTGGAGCTCCAGCCTTTGTGCTGACCTCATGCAGGGCTCGCAGCTCATCCTTCAACTGCCTTTTGGAACTGGGATGCCTGTATTTGGGGGGTTTCCCTGGGAGATGCATGGCTGCTATGGGCAGGCTGGGGTGCGCTTCAGCAGCATCTCTCTTAAGTTGCTGAGTGCCCAGGCAGAGGTGCTGTCTTGGAGCAGTTGGTGCCTCCAAGCACCAAGGCATCGTCCAGCTTAATGAAATGTCTAGGCCGTACCTTTCTTTTCTTTTCCCCTCCTAAAATGTTGGTTGAACATCACTTTGAGCCAGTTCATGTCGCCAGGATCCAGCTCTGCCCACTGTGAACTTAGGGGAGCTGCACAAGTGTTGCTGGGCAGTGCAGGCTTGGTGAGGGCTCGGGGTGGTTCCTTGCCAGTAGCGCAGCAGGAGGATGCACTGGGACAGGGTGACAGAAGGACCTTCCACTGGAACTGGAGCATGAAGTGATGCTTTCGGCAAGGCTGGGCCATCCTGGCAGCATCCTCCTCTCCAGCCCTGTGCTCCTAGATACCTGCTGCTACCAGTTTGGTCTCACATAATTAATTTGGCAAGGACACTTCTTCCTACCGGTAGGTTTAATAAGGTCAGGGTGGCTTGTGACTGCAGTTGGGCTGACAGCAGCCAGAGCACCACGTCCACCAGGCTCATGCATTTTTTTTCCCCCTGCTTGTGGCACCAGCTCTTCCTCACGCTGGGAGGGAGCGCGCGGCGACCGCGGGTCTGTCTCGCCAACTAATCTACACCCCACTGGCCTGACTCTTGGCACCACACATATGTTCCTTATTTGTGTCTGTGTGTTACTGGCACCTCTTCATTTTCTCCCTCGTCCTCCTCCTGCCCTTGACAGAGCAGTTCTCTGCCAGCCACGCGCACGCTCTGGTGCCAGCACAGCCTCCACAGCGTCCACGGGGTCCCCAGACGTCTCACGGGAGTCTTCTCCCTCTGCTCCATTCTGGAGCAGTTCCTCCAAGCTGAGTCCCACACACATACATGTAAACACACGTGCATGCATGCACACCCCTGCAGCATCGCTTTTGGGGCCAGTACCTCCTGCCAGAGCCAGCTGCTGGCAACAGTGGGGTTTGCAATCAGCACCTTGCCCACCAGCAGGAACGTGTCACCCCTGCAAACATTGCACGTTTGCCTTTCTTAAGAATAGGGGGTCCTGAGCCTACTGCCAAATTTCAGCTGCTCAGCTGCCAGATGCGTACGTTGTGCCGCAGCCCCGCGGGCAGCAGGGATGGAACGGATGAGTTGTGCCGAGCATCATGTGGTGCGCGGTAGCTTTGCAAGAGGTGGCCGTCACCCGCTGCTGCCTTTTCACTTCTGCTCTCTCTCAAAGCCATTCAAAGCACCTTGTGTTGCGTGCAGGATATTACATGCAGGGTTGAATGGAGAAATTAGCAGGGGAGCTGTTTTCCTTTATGCACGGGGTGGGGATGTTGTCTGCTATTTGGGCTGTATGTATGTTTTTTCCTCACCCTGCAGTCTCACCATGGAGGAATATTCCAATGAAGCAGCAGGTGATACTTCATGTAGATGTGGCATTCAGCCATTGTGGAGGGTACTTCCCTTCCTTGAGTTTCTGTAACTCCTTATTGTCATGCTTAGGAAATGAAAGGTGGTTATTTATTCAATGCCTGCTGTTAAATCACGGTCACCGGGTGATTAGTTCTGCAATATCTTTTCCCAGAAAGTACTGGTGGTATTTTCATTATTTGCCTAATTCTGCCCACAGCTTTAAAAGCTGCTGCAGGGCCCAGGGGAAAAAAGTTACATGTGTTAGGGAAGTGAAGACAGGAAGAGGTTTCTACCACCATCATCACTACCAGAGAAGTGATCTCCTCCCTGTGCCTGTGCAGGAGAAAAGCTGGGATTTTAAACCTTGATTAATCTAAAGTGCAAAGAGCAAGGACTTTGTGCATCACACAGGCTTGAAAACTGCATTGCTGCCTCTAAAGACAGCAGCTCTGAGGGTCAGGAGCTCTAACTTGGCCTCTCTCTCCCTCAGGATGTGGTGGTGGTCGGGGAGGAAAACTTCACCACTCCGTGCTATATCCAGCTGGACCCAGAGGCCTGCCATATCCTGACAGAAACCCTCAGCACGTATGCCTTGGTGGGACAGTCCATCACCAAAGCAGCAGCCAAACGTCTCAAACTGGCCATCTTTGGACCACTGTCCTGCTCGTCACTGGAGTACAGCATCCGGGTCTACTGCCTCGACGACACGCAGGATGCCCTTAAGGTGATGGTTGCTATCTCACTTGCTCTCCTCCTCCCTCTCCAGCTCTCACACCACTGCGGCCGCAGCGGTGCCTAGCTCCTCTGCTCCATCTATTCTTGCTCCCTGGGTTAGTTTTCTGCTTAGAAGAAGAGCTTGAGAACAAGCTGCTGTCCTACAGTTTAACTCCCACAGTCTATAAATTGTCCTCTGCATAGGGATCTCACACTATTTTCTGCCCACCGGTGTTTTTTCCTTTGTTTACCTGTATCATATCCTGAATCCTAAGATTTCTGCATTATTAAAAGGCCATAAGGTACAGGGGGCTTCATTCGTTATTCATGTATTTTTAATGCTAAGTGCCAGCTCCCCAGAGGTGGGGAAACATATAAATGCTTCTTTGTAAATAGTTGATCATGATAAAAGAAAGCTTCTGGGCTGTTAATCACTGCCTGCTTTCATACTGCTTTATTACACCTCTTCGCGTGCAGCTTTTTGTGTTGGGAATTGGCCACTGAAATAAAGCAAAGCCGTTGCTGCCTCTGACTATCTAACCTTGGCAATTCTGGCATGCACACAAACACACACTCGTTACATACAGATGAGCAGACAGATAGATAACCACACTTGCTATTTCCCTTTATAAATATCTGTATTTATGCAGGTGGTGTCTATAATAGCTGCACTCATGGAATATGTAGCTCCAACTGCACGTGTAAGAATGGAAGTTGGTAAAAAGTGGAAATTGTTTGGGTTGCTTTTTAGTCGTAGCCAGTGCAACTTCCCAAACGCATCCACAGCAAAAGAAGTTCAAAGCCTGGCTCTGAGCAGAGTCACCCTGGTGCTGTTATGCTTCTGTTTCCTCAGCTCCGCGTGGCAGTCACTGGGCTTTAAACCCACACGCAGTGGCCGTGAGATGTTTGTGTTTTCTTCCCCAGTGCCACCTGATAGCAAGGGCTGGGAGAACCTCTTCTGCCCCGTGTAAGAAAGGCAGTAAAGTCTAACATCTGAAGCAGGTGTGGTTGGACTTCAGCATGGTTTTGGCCATACAGAGCCTGGGAGCTTGGCCTCTGTCAGTGCCTTGGTGTTACCAGGCTTTTAGAAACAATTATTTTCCCCAGCCTGCTTTCCCTTCTGGTTTTCCTCTTTAAAAAAAAAAAAAGTGAAAAGGATCTTTCATGGCAATCAAGCTTCAGAAGTCCTGACAGTTTTATGCCTGTGCTGCGTAATACAATTTTCCATGGGTTTGTCAAGGCCCGAGGTAGTAATAAGCGAGTTGGAGGGGCCCTTGACAGCTAATGCAGTCAGAGCTGGGGAATCCAATTAGGTATTACTCAAGAGCTGTCGGTTTGTTCCTAATAGACTGTGGGGACAGTTGGGAGGGAAGGTTAATCCGATTTGGTGCGATAGCAGAAGAGATCAGGAGAGGTGCTGAGCAACATGGAGGGACCATCGTTCACCTGAGAAGCTGCAGCCAGCATCTGGGAGGGGGACAGAACAGTCTTTGGGCTTCTCCCCAAAGGAAGCTTGTCATTTAGTGAGGAAGAGTGAGCAAAGTGAGGCAGCCACCATCCGACTTGTACCTATTTCTTTTTTACAGCAAAGCATATGCATTTTATTTTGCTCTTTTTTGGCACATCTATCCCAGGACTGGAAGGCCACTCGTGGGCTTCAAGACCCATGTAGCTGGTAGTTTACAGGAGGGCAAGCACATGTGCTTGCTGGCCAAGAACTCTTATGAACGTATCAAGCAATTTCTCTGGAAATTAACAGTCTGGGGAAGGAGAAGGTTTAAGGAAAACAAACCTAGTGAACTAATTGTAGATGAAAGGGTTGAGCAGGAACCAGTGTGTGCAGACCAGCCCTGTGCGATGGTGTTGTGTAAACTCCAACTAGGACTGTTCAGAAAGAAAAAGAGGTTGGGGTGTTTGCTGCCTGTTTTCACATAAAACAATCATGTGATAACTGTAAAGAAATCCAGCTGCTTTATCCTCATCTGTTTATTCGCTAAGGCTTTGGCACTGCACTATGTGAGCTGTGCGTGGCAGCGTGGCGGGGACTGAGCAGCCTCGCACGCCAGTGGCCAGGGAATGGCTTCAGGCTGTAGCAGGGTGGCATCCTCCAGCCTGCCTCATGCTGTGCAGTAACTAGCCTCCAAAAGAAAGGGGGGGAAAAATAAAAAGGCGTATAACAGGGATGTGATCTTCTCTCTGTTATTTAATGTTCCTTCTAATGAAGAAATACAACAGCTTAGAGTGAACTTACTTGTGCCCTTTGAATGAGGAAGCCCTTTGCAAAGACAGGTTGTGGCTGTCCCAGTGGTGCAGATGATGGAGCAATGCCTTACACACTTCCCTCTCCTAGGAAGAGCATAAGGGCTTAGGTCCCAGCTCACAGGTATGGTGGGAAGCGATGAGGGAGGCGGCTGGAGCCACGTCTGCCCAGGACAAGCAACACACAGCTCCGATTTTGGCTCAGAAAGGCACAGAGGTGCCAGCCAGCAGGACAACACTGCTCTAAATAAAACACCGTATGGCTAGAGCCAGCCTGCAGGTTTGAAGGGCTGTGCAAATCATGGCTCCAAATTAATTCTGAATTAATTAGCATCATGGAAGAAGCAGAGGCTGCTCAGCATCCTCCAGCTGGAGCATGCAGAGGGACTGTGGTGACCAAAGGTGGTGACCAGAAGTGGGATATTGAAGCCAGAGCCCCAGCTCTGGTGGATGGGATGGTGCCCCATGGTGCTGCAACGTTTCTCCCCACAGCAGTGCAGCTCCTAGGGCTGGCAGTGCACAGGCAGGAGCCGTCCTTCGGCCCCCATGCCCCACGTGCCCGAGAGGTGGCACCTGCAATTAGCTCATGGGGGGGTGGCAACTCATCTTCTGGCCCTTCCAGGAAGGTAATTTGGACATAATGAAGATCTATAGTAATCAGTTAATTACTATTGATTGCTCTTTAGATATCTTGACAAGGTAATTAGGGGGCACTGGAAAGTAGCTGGAACTGATTCATTGGCATAACCTTAATCTAAAAGGTTTCCTGATTTTGTTTTTCCTCTTAATGGCTGATAAACGAACATCATTTTAGCTTCAGGATCTGTCAGGTGCTGGAACAGGGGCTTTTCTTGTATGCTAACTAGCTCCTGAAGACAAAGAAGAGTAGCTTGGTTTGTTCTCAGCTAAAACAGGTTCCTTTAGTTGGCTTGGGGTGGTTTTGTACTCACTTCTCTGTGGACATCAGTTAGGCTGTTTATAGGCAGTGGCCCGCTCATCAATCACAGAATCCCAGAGTTTCCTAGATTGGAAAGGGCCTTTAAGATCATCCAGTCCAATCATTAACCTGTTAACTGAGAACACCTCGACTAAACCATATCCCTCGGCACGACATCTACACAACTCTTAAATACCTCCAGGAATCGGGACGACACCACTGCTGTTGCAGTGCCTGATAGCCCTTCAGTAAAGAAATTCTTCCTCATATCCAATCTAAATTTAAGGCCATTTTTCTCTTGTCCTATCACTCGTTACTTGGTTAAACAGACCAGCCCCCACCTCTTTACAGCCTCCTTTTCTCCAGAGAGAACATAGGTATATATTTACACAGGTATATATTCATTCCTACCTGCAGAAAATGGCCAGGTTCTTGGGTTACTGGCTTTAAATTTCAATTTCAGTAACCCTGAGCCTGTGTAGAAAATGCTCTGTCACAGTGTCTTGCATTGCTTTGATACCATCCCTCTTGATGGCTGTTCTCAGCGTGGGCATCTGTCATCTGCACTGCTCTGTCATAGAGCAGTTTGCCAGGAGGCCACAAGCTGAAGGACCAGCAGTATGCACAGGTCCCATCAGCAGGACCTACACAAGTAAAAGCTTCCGAAACCGAAATAGTAAATACCATGGGATGTCCAGGGCTGCTGAGCAACAGAGAGGACTGATCTGTTTCTGATTTCAACCAGTGCCTGTTTGCAAGGTCTTTGCATGCCATGTACTAGCATGCAATTCAGCTTCTGCTTGTAGGACACGTCAGATAACATTGGGTCTCCCAACAGAGGCATGGGTGCCTGCATCCCTGCTGGGCTGCTGCTCTGTGGTGGGGTGAGGGGCTTATACTCAGCTCCACTCCTGCAGTGCTGGGTCGCAGGGAAGCACAGCTCTGGCCAGTGCCTGGGCATTTTATTTTTTTCAGTATTACACAAGTTACAGCATCTACAGCAGCCGACCTTGAGGAATCAGAAGACCAGGGTGCTCTTTTGATGAAACCTGACCTCTTTCTTCTGTTTGTCACAATACTGCAGGAGGTCCTCCAGCTTGAGCGGCAGATGGGCGGGCAGCTTTTGGAGGAGCCCAAAGCTTTGCATTTTAAGGGAAGCACCCACAACCTCCGCCTGTCCATTCATGACATTGCCCACTCTCTCTGGAAGAGCAAACTTCTGGCTAAATACCAGGTGAGCATCACAAACCATTCACAGTGGATCCCAGCAGTAAGGCTTAAAGAAATACGGTGACACACAGGGGTATTTAAAAACACTGCATGCCAGGCTGCACTCCTGGGGACAGTTTTTCCCCTGGACCATTTGCAGTGACAGTAGCATGGAGCCCATGGCCATACAGATCCACAACTTGGTCCCTCATTCCTCCCTGACCGTATCTGTTTGGCTTCCCTCCTGCAGGAGATTCCCTTTTACCACATCTGGAGTGGGTGCCAGAGGAACCTGCACTGCACCTTCACGTTGGAAAGGTTCAGCCTGAATACCCTGGAGCTGGTGTGCAAACTCTGCGTGCGGCAGGTTGAAGGAGAAGGGCAGATCTTCCAGCTCAACTGCTCCATCTCAGAGGTAAGTGCACTTCCCCGTCTGACTGCAGGAATGTGGGAGGGCTAAGGAGCTATATCCTTTCCCACTGCTCCTGCTTAATGCTTCCCATTTTCCTTCTGATTTCTGGGGTGGACATAAGGGGTGGATTAAGTCATTGCTTTGTATCTCCTGTTGCGTTTTCCTTAGTTTTTCTCATCTGGAAGAGAGCATCCCTCCTTTAAGGGTGGGAGGAGGGCAGCTGTGGTCTCTCTGCTAGCCCCACCTTTCCGTGTCTGTGTGGAGGAGCTCTTTGTCTACCCCTCCCTAAAGCATCTCACAAAGCACTGCATTGTCCTGTTCCTTGGCAGGCCACAGCACCATCACGCCTGACATTTCCCTGCAAAAGGAGAAAAGCAAAATGTCATTGCCATGTGTTTGCATGAGCCACTCCCCTCCGATCCCACGTAGGAGCTGCTGCGCAAGAGGGAGGATAGTAGATGGTCTATTTGCAACAGACTTCTCTCCTCAGATTGTTCTACTACTACAAACCCTGACAATTACCTCCCACAATTTTTCTTCTGACAGCTGACATTTTCACGTAGAAAAATGATCATGCTTTGGAGCATCTTTGCTGACACTATGTAGCACCTGGAGAATTTTCACTCCTTGGGGCAGTCAAGCCAGGGCTGAGACCAAGTGTTCAGCTGTGAAGCAGCATTGACTTCAGTGAATGTTGCTTTTGTGCCCGGTACCCTTGGAGGCTGCAAAGAGCAGGCTCTTGGGCAGCAATCACTGCTGGCTGACTTTGGGAAGGGCTGGGGGACCACAGGCAGAAGTTGTGCTGTAGCTCCCCGACGGTGTGCACCATTACCCATAACATCTGCTCGGTTATTGGGTGTAAAGTTACATATTCAGCTGGGGACTGCACAGCATTAAAGACAGATGGTAAAACAAGTATCATAAACAATTATTGTAATAAGTGCTGCATTGAGGTAATCTCTAATTTAACCTCACAGAGAAGAGAAAGAACTGAGAGTAACTTTAATGAAATGCAAGTCTACGCTATAATCATCTTCAGCTGCTTGTGTGTAATAGGGCCTGGTAATGGATTCAGAGGGAACGGGTTAATATTCTTGTCTTGTGCTGTGATCCCATCCATCACAGATGAATAGAGAGAAGGAATAATGCCACCCCTAGCAAGGCTGCTGGCTGCAAAATTGCTCCTCCTGGTTGACATGTAGTGATGTTCCTGAGCCCAAGTGAGGGGCAGGAGGACCATGGGCTGCTAAGGGCTGGTGTACAGGGTTGTGTCAATTTTGTGACTAGAAAAAAAAAAAACAAAAAACCCACCACCACCAAAAAAACCCCACTAAATCTCAGCTGGTTTTATGACAAAAGTTACCTGGAATTGTACTAACAGAAACTGGAAACGTACGTGTATGAAGGAGGGGTCGTTGTGACAAAGATGCCAACTTTAGCTGTGGTTCCTCACACTTCCTTCAGCTGACTCTAGGTCTTGTGAGGGTCTGTTTTGGTCTCTGCTTTCAGATGGTGTCTGGTTTTGCTTCTGGTGATTTCAAATTGTGCATGTAATTCCTTTCTTGGGGGGGAGGTAGGCAGTTAGCTGGTAGGCACTGCCAGACCTGCCAGCACCTTTCTTTGGTGCTGGATTTGCCTCTGTCACTTTGTGGTTAAAAATATAGTAACACAGTCTCCTGCAGTCTCCCTTTATGGGCTTTTTTTTTTCTCCTTTTCTCCCTGTAAAGGTTGTAAAACTTCTGCAGATTAAACTGTCTTATTCTGGCTTTATACGGTGTCTTCCACTGGGACTTCAAAAATAAAAATGCAGTGGGTGCCAAACCATGAAAATTTGTGAGGCAAGAGGAACAGTAAGATAAAGGTCTCTCACCGTTTGTTTTAGAAGCGCTGGCAGCTTAAGCCAGACATTACCTGCTTTTGAGGCAGGTTCAGCTCTTACAGGGACTTCCCAGCAGCCAGCTTGACACGATGCCACGGGACAGCTCCCAGAGGAGAAAAATTAACAGACGTTTAAAGACAAGTCTTTTGCATGGGTGTTTCTGGCTGCCCAGGGCTGTGACCTGGGCAGAGGTGGAGATGAAGCAGCTCACCCATTTCTGCCAGCCCAGCTGCCTGTCCTGCTGCAAAAGGGAGCAACTGGGAAGGCAGGTGAAAGGAGCCCCAGCCCTGCTTGGTGCTTCTTCCATCGCGTGCTTTGGTAGCTGCAGGTGACAAGTGCTGCACACAGCATTGTCTTGCCAGCTACTGAACCCCTCTTTACTTAGCCACTCACCTATGGGTGCTAAATTCTTCCAGGCCAGGAAAGAGATAAAATCCCTGCCCAGATGAGCCAACTGCATGTTATTCCCATATGGGCCACGTTACAACAGTGTCATTGAAGAGCCTCCCAGCTGGGGTGACTGCATCAGGGAACAGCAACCCCACACCCACAGGGGACAGGCTGGCTTTGGAGGTGCCATTCCCCTCGAAACACTGCTGCCTCCACCCTTGAGCACAGTGCTGGTGGTGGGGAGGTTGGCTGGCAGCCCCCGGAGCACACACACTCCATCTGTCTCCAAAACAGAGTTCAAACCACATGAAAATTAGGGATCAGCTTGTGCCTGGGGCAGCAATAACTGTCTCCTCGTGCTCTACCCAGCATCGGAGGCTTCAGCGAGCACTGGTGCTGCCAAAGGGATGTCAGCAGCATGAGCCCAGTGCTGGCTCCGAGTGGGGTGGGGGCTTGGGGGGCTGCTGGGAACGGGGTCCTGCCAGCCAAGCTGCTTTGCCCTCGTAGTGGCAATTTGCTCTGACATCTGTCAAAGTGCCTGATCTTTCATTATTTCCCCGAAGTGATTAGTTAAGTTGGGCTCAATTATGTCTAGTCATAGTAATTGTCACCCTCAAAAACAAACAAACAAACAAAACAACCAAGCAAAGAAACAAACCAAAACAACCTAAAAAAATCTGCTGTCTATCCAGAGTTGGTGATATTTCTCTTTTTCAGCTGACATGAACACTTGATCAGCAGAGGGCTGCTCCCCTCTAATGCAAGCAAAAGCACTGAGGCTCAGAGGAGACATTCTTCAATTGTCTCTGCACTCAGTAACAAACCAGCTGTATTTATTTTATTTTATTATATTTTTTTTTGCTTTCTTCCCAACCTCAGGAGCCTACTGCCATTGATTATCCTCCTATGGACTCAGCAAGCACCGTCACCACCATAGTAGGGCCCAGCACCTTCAGCATCCCCCTCCCGATCCGGCAGAAGCTGTGCAGCAGCCTGGACGCGCCGCAGACCAGGGGCCACGACTGGCGGATGCTGGCCCACAAGCTGAAACTGGACAGGTGAGTGGGGTGCCCACACCTGGGCGAGCAGTTCCTTGGGAGGTTTGCTGCAAAAGGGTCCTGGTGTAGATGAGGATGTGTTTACAGGCTGGTCAGACCGACCGCGTAGGAGATGGGCACCTGGAGAGAACCAGCAGTGGGGATGGGTTAAAAATGACATCAATTTGCAGAATCACAGAAGTGATGAGGTTGGAAAAGACCTTCAAGATCGAGTCCATCCTCAGCCTAACCCTCCTACCCTAACTCTAACAACCCACCGCTAACCCGTGTCCCCGAGCACCACATCCAAACGATTCTTAAACACATTCAGGGATGGGGACTCAACAACTTCCCTGGGGAGCCTATTCCAGTGCTTAACAGCCCTTTCTGTAAAGAGGTTTTTCCTGAGATCTAATCCAAACTTGCCCTGGTGCAACGTGAGGCCATTTCCCCTTGTCCTGTCACCAGTGAGAAGGCACCCACCCTGCTCTCTCTGCAACCTCCTTTCAGGTAGTGGCAGAGAGCAAGAAGGTCTCCCCTCAACCTCTTCTCCAGACTAACCAGCCCCAGCTCCCTCAGCCACTCCTCACAGGGTATGTTCTCCAAACCCTTCACCAGCCTTGTAGCCCTCCTTTGGACCTGCTCCAGCAGCTCAGTGTCCTAGGTACCTGTGTTCAGGGAGCCTTCATGCAGCTCAAAAAAAAAAAAGAATAATAAAAGAGTTTCCTTTTGGCTTGTTGCAGGTACCTAAATTATTTTGCTACAAAATCGAGTCCCACCGGCGTGATCCTGGATCTCTGGGAAGCCCAGAATTTCCCTGATGGCAACCTGAGCACGCTGGCAGCAGTTCTGGAAGAAATGGGAAGACACGAAACCGTTGTTTCTTTGGCAGCAGAAGGAAATTACTGATGCAGCCTTGGCGTGACCGGGAAGGACAGCCACAGGGAGCGGTAATGCCCTGGTATTACAAACGTGAATTGAAATGAAAACCCAGACCAGTGAGTTACACGAGACATTTCAGAGAAGAAAGCAAGCAAACGAACAAACAAAACCAGCCCTGACCTTCACACGTGCTCTCCTTGTACATTATCACAGGATCTGAAAGAAATCATGCAAAGTTGTACCTTGAAAATATAAATCAACCTAACGTTCCTCTCGGCTTGGCTGTACACTGCTTGGTACAGGATTTTACAGTTTCCTAGGAAACGCTTTTTATTGCTATCCAGATATATGGATAAACTTTCTTAACAATCCCAGTTTCTATGGATGTTGTTTACATCAAATTCTGGACAGGGGTAAGGAGACTGTCCATGGCTCTTTATATTTTTTGTTTAAAGCCATTCTAGACAAGGCTATGGACAGTTGGTTGTGGCTATTTCAGCTTATTGGTTTCTGGTGAATTCAGATTTTTGGCTACAATTCTGCACATCGATTGTTTCACAATGATCCTCCTGTCATTATTCTGTTTCCTAGACCCACTTGTAAAAAAAAAAAAAACAAAACCAAACCAAACAAACCCAAGAAAATCAGAGTTTAAGAGGTGTGCATCTGGAAAGCAGGTACTCTGGGTGCTAAGCAGGAACACACGTCACGGCCCCTTCCTTCCCCATCGAGTCCCACTGAGCCTGTGTGGAGAACAGCTGTAGGACAGAGGGGAACGTAGGAGCAGAGTTAGTTTTCAGTTCACAATGTGGCAGCTCCCTGTCCACCCCTCTGCGTATGAGGGGGGGCAGATATGCAATTCAGAGTGGTTGGGGGAAAAAAAAAAAAAAAGAAACCCTGAAAAAAAAAGAAAGAAGTTGCTATGATAATTATTTACTAATTAGTATCTAGTGCAAGGATTATAATGATTATTATTGTTATTATTATTATCATTATTGCTTTATTTCTGGTTTTGTCAGCAGCAGAATGAATCATACCTGGTTTTATGGACCCTGTTGTCCTCTTCCTGAAGGTGTTCTAAGATGTGTCCCTCTCAGTGCTGTCCGTCCTTCCCTTCTCCAGCCATCCCACTCCTCCTCCAGAGTCCCCTGCTACCCCACAGGGGTTGCTCTCCTCCTGTTAGCATCACTGTGCTTTGTGCCCAGTGCAAAGGTGGCATAAATTGGTGTCCCCTCTGCTGAAGTCACTGATCTGCACCTGCAAAGGATCCAACCTGGCACACCTCCCAGGGCTGTTTTCCACCACCGGGGTTGCTCCAGGAAGCAAACCTGTCCTGAGGTGGCTTTGAAGCAGTGACAGCCTCCCAGTCCAAACAGATGTAGACCAGGAGCATGGGTGGAAGTGTGTGCAGGCACTGACGTTGGCCACCTGATCTGTGCATCCAAAGTGGACCTCCCTATGTCTCACTTTGCTTTGAAGTGGTCTGAGAACCAGCAGCTCCTGTCAGCTTCCCACAGAGCTGCAGGTACTGAGACCCACAGCCTCCTGTAGGGTTTGTGGTGGTCAGGGTTACTGGGAGTCCTCTGCTGGGTCCTTCGTGGGTGGATGCACTCAGCCAGTGGCTGCAGGTACTCCCTGGCTTGCTGCAGCCGCGGGAGCCTCCGCCGCCCAGGAGCAGCGTGGGGCGATGGACGGGTGAAGCTGAAATCCCACGACCTGCAGTTTGCTGCCTTCGCTGCGCTCCCTTTGCCACCATCCCAGGGCCTGACCAAGGGGATGCTTGTCCCTCTCAGCCACATCCCTCTTGGCCATCACAAACAGATGAAGTGGGACCTTGGCAAAAGGAGCGAACTCTTGCTTTTTTCTGTTGTCGCAGCAAATGTATTTTGGTTTGTGCTCAGTGAAGATGACTCTTTGGTACATGGCAGCGCATAGGATCACAGCAGTTTTACTGCCAGGCTTGTCTGTCCTCCTCTTCTGGTGCACAAAAGCCTTCCTCCCCCTGCCTGTCCTCTCCAGCTTTCCAGCCAGGCCCTGGCTGTTGCTGTGCACGCAGGCATGTCCCTGCCCACACACATATTCCCTCCCACTCCATGTGCTTCCCAAGACCAGAGTTGGTTTCTTTTCTTTAGTGTTTCTTGGGTTTTGTTTTTTTTTCTCCAGTTTGCGCCTTTAAAGGTAACTTTGAAAATGTCATTGGTCAAAATGAAAGAAAAATTTCATTTGACCTTTTCCTGTTTGACATTTCCATAGGCTCGGGACTTTTTTTTTTAATTTCTCAGCTCTGTGACACCAGCAGGGTTTTGACTGACTGTGGGGCAGCAATCACAAAGCACTCCCCTCCTCCTAAGAGGTAACCTAGCAGTTTGCAAACCAGCAATTCCAGCAAAGCCAGAGACCGAAGGACATGCATTTTAACTTCCAACATCTGTCTGCATTTTGCCTGCCTAAGGCATCATTTCAACAACCAACCATCTTCTTGTTTCCCCTTGGGCACCTGATGCAGCCCATTGCAAGGCTAATGGAAATCTTGCCTTCAACTTCAGAAGGCTTTGAATGGGGTTTCCACTTCTGCCCTTTCCTTACTTGTTTTTTACTCTGAGCTCTCAGCTAAGTCTTAAAAGATACACCTCAGCTTTTCTCCCTCCTATGCCATCTTCAGGTGGCATTGAGTAGTAGCTCATGCTTCTTCAGCCTTTCCATGCCTCCTTCCTGCATGACTCCTCTAACAAGGTGGGCGCATGAGCTGATGTGTCTTTGACACCTTCCCCTTTTCAGCCCAGGCTTTGTTGGCTGATACCCAGAGTCACCTGACTCCCAGACACCAGCTTTTGCTAGGTGGGCAGCGTGTGCGCACCCTTCTCCCCTTGCCAGGGAGTGCCAGAGTTACCTGTATCACTAGGAGCTGATGCTCCTTTTGCCAGCTCTCTGACCTACCCCCTGATGCCTCCTTCAAGAAAAATAAATGAGCACCTTTCTTAACATGTTCTGGGGCATTTTCCTTTTACAGCAGCCCTGGAAAGGGGGTGTTTTGAGAAGAAGAGGCACACAGTCTGATTAAGATGAGCATCCATAGAGGTGGATGGAGGTCAAGAACATCACTGCTGGCTGGGGCAGCAGCATCATGGCTGGGAGGTGGAGCTGCTCTTCTTCCATCTCATCTACTCAGAAACCCTCCCTAGCCTGCTGCAGTTTTGGGCTGGATGGTTTCTCCAGCCCCTGCACCATCAGCCTTTGCAAGGTCCCAGCACAACACCGTGCCAGCTGCTGCTGCCTTGACCGGGCAGCCAGGAGCACGGGCTGCCAGGGACAGGGATGTTTTGTGTCCAGAGCCACTCCTTGTCCCAGCAGCTCCACACTCGTGCTTTGTCACCACTGCTACAGGCATCTGCCACCTCACCTGGCACTCCCCCTGCATTCATTTTGCCCCTTTTTTCCCCATTTTTCCAGGGGTACAGCAGTGGCAGGGGGCTGGGCAGGGGCTGGCGGTATGCACCCCCCAGCACTCCCCCCCTGCTGCCCCAAGGAGGGAGGGTGGGAAGCGAGGGCAGCCAGAGCCACCCAGAATAGTATTTTTGGTGTGAATAAAAGAAACCCAAACCATCCATGGTCGCTCAGCCTGGCTGGCGTGGCCACAGTGCCATCTCGTGGGGCTGAGTCTTGGCTCCGTCACGCTGCCACTGCCAGGGCCAGCAACAGCACCCAGCAAGAGGTGACATCTCCTATGGGGCAGCTCTTAAAAAATGGCAAAGGAGTTTGGCAGGCAGAACCAGCTCTTAACGGTTATTGTAACATTTTATGTCAGGTAAATACATCTGCTTTAAAAAAAAGAAGAAAATAAATGGCTGCAGGCTTTTTATCCTCCAGTTACTACTGCTTTTTTTTTTAATGCTTATCCTTTTAGTTGTCCACCTTCAGCTACGTGCTGTAGCAGTTTTGCTGCTCCTCACACCATCTCTTCATTACGTGTTGATTGCTAGTGCTATAAATAATATATATTATATAAATATACATAAAATACCTACTGACTTCAAGGAAAACCTTTCATTTCCCAATAAGAAACACTATGGGAGGCAATCCTTTTCACCTGACTGGGTTTTTTTTCCTTCAGTTCTTCTTGTGTTGTGTTCTTGTAAAGGTGGCTGTCAGTGGGTGCAGGGTTTGGGTGGGTTTTTTGTTTTGTTTTGTTTTATTTTTCCTTTTTGGAATTGTCTGATTACAGCTGAGCCACTGGATTCCACTGAACAGTGTGAGACTTAAGTGCTGTTTTACTGAATCTGAAATTTTGAGGCAGTGAGGGTCTCTCTTCAGTCAAGATTTGCTTCCATGGGAGACTGAGACTTTTTTTTCCCCATATCACTGGCAGAAATGCAGACACTCATGAGACATGTTGGAGCCTGGGATCCCCACAGAGCAAAACATGTCTGTTCCTTGGGTTTCTGCTATTTCTGTTGCTTACAAATAGAATAAATGTATTTACAGGCTGTAAGCCAGTTATTGTGGACAGTGTCCTAATGTCTTGTATTGCTACCTGCAATGGTTTCTTTTGGGGTCTCCTTTTCTTCTTGTTTGGGGGGGTGGGGGTATGGGGAAGGGAGGGGTGGGGGTTGCCCTTAGACCATTGTATGCTCTAGCCAAGTAGTTACCACAGCTCTGAGGTTAATTTTAAACAAGATGAGACTGTTGAGGTTGTTTTATTTTTTTAAAATCTTGTGTCCAGAGCACTTTGTAAACTTACTGAGCATTCAGAAGTCTTTTCAGGTATCACTCTGGCTCTCATCTGGCCCTGAAATAACTAATTGTTTGCAGGCTGGCTTGGTTAGTATCAGGTGGCTCAAAGATGCAAGTGTTTTGTGAAAGGAAAACAAACCTTTGGCCCTTCTCCCCCAGGGACTCCCATGAGGTAGTGACTTTGGGGTCACTGCTGCAGTCCATTGCTAGCTTGTGTGTGAAACCTTGAGGTCGTAAAATGAACTGTGCTGCAGGTCTGGCAATGCAGCATGGAACTCAGCCGTCCTTTCAGGTAGGAATGTAGCAGAAGTGCAAAGTGTGTGTGTGTATATACATAGAGACAGAGAGGAGAAAAATAAAGGACACTACCACTGGAGGCCTTTAGCTCTGGTGTTAGTTGTGGGCATCCTCTTACGATCAGCTTTTTTCTTGGGCAGGTGGAGTGCTGTAGCATCACTGCAAGGTCAAATAGGCAGCACCTTGAGAGTCACTGGAGTAAAAACTGGCAAAAAAATAGTTGTACTTGAACCAAAGCCACAGAAAGGAGCCCTCAAATTTGTGTAGGTCAAGCTCGTCACGTGAAATAAGAGCATTTAGTTTATTTACTTGTCCTTTAAACCTGACACCTACTCCCTGAAATGTGAAAAATCCCTTTATCTGAAAGTCCTTTGATAAGTTCTGTCTGTACAGAGCAAAAATCCCAATGATAATCCAGAGTTCCCACAGACCCTTATCACTGAAGAGGTATTCCACCTTCTGTGATGCTGATTCAATGTATTTAACAGTGCTTCAGTCTCCTCACTGCTTACAAAGAGATGGAAGGGCTGCATATCCTGGACCCTGCACCTGCCCTGTTCTCCACGAGCATCCTCTGCCGTGGCACAGCAGTAGCTGCTGGATGCCTGTGAAGACATCAGGCAGGGCCCTCCAGCAGCGGTGAGGTGGCTCTCCAAGTCCTGGCACTCTGAGCCCCAGCTGCCAGCGTGCAGCTGCTGTGACAATAGCCCCTAGATGAGAAAAGCCTCCCTGGCCCCGAGAGTTTCTTTGGCTGTCGCCAGCTGGCTCTTGCTACCGCTTGCCAGTAAATTTGGGAGCTTAAACAATATAAATAAAAATCAAAATCAGTCTGGAGAGTAAGCAAAATTAGGAAGGAGGAGAAGCAAAACCCTCTTCTCCCCTGGATCTTGCAAGGCACCTTGCAACCCGCTCCCCCCGACCCAAGCCAGTAACCTGCTGGGGTGCAGGGTGGGTGACACAGCTGGACTGATGGCATTACCAGCTTGGCACAGTTGTCCAGTGGACTTTTTGCTAACACGTGTTCTGTCTGTTAATACTGAAGAGTTAAATAGAACCCCACAGGAGTGGTTAAGATGGTTCCTTTCCAAAGCAAAGACGGAGCCCCATGGGAAATGAACCATCGCCGTGACCCCGGCCGAGAGGGTGTCGTGCATTTCTCCCTCCCATGTCTCAGCTCTACCCGTGTTCGTGGGATTTGTTTCCTTTGCTATTCAGATCTGGAGAACTATTTTGGTTTTGATTGCCCTATTGCTGTATCTTCTATGCAATTCCTTTTCTAAAGACTGACTACCAGAGAAGTGCTAGCCATTGCATTATTTGTATTGCTGTACAGTGGAGGTGTGGTTTACTAGTTCTGAGTGTGCCTCTTACCCCCCTCCCTTTTTCTCCTTCCCTCTGTTTGTAAATGCCTGCATTTATTCTGTCAGCCTGACATGTACAAAGTGTAAGAAAGAATTTTTAAACAGGTAATAAATTATATTTATAAGCAACTGGAAAAAAAAAAAGAAAAAAAAAAGAAACACCACTACCTTGTGTTCAATTGTTTAGTTGCTGGAAACTTGGAAGGAAAGAGGAGCCTTTAAAAACAAAATAATAATTACCTGCTGAAAAGAAATGTTTCTTCATGTAAGAACTCCTTGTGATGTAGCCTCCCTCGTAAGATGCCACTCATGACATCCACACGCCCATGCAGGCTCTTCCACTGCACTTCATCCATCCTTGTCCCTCCCCATGTGGTTTTAGCCCAGCAGCTCCAGGAGTGTTTGCTCTGGATGCTTTTCCTGGGGTTTGCATTTCGTGGCTGCAGACAGAAGTGGTGAAGAAAAGCAGCAGGCAAGAAAACGTGTCCTCAGCTCCCCTCTCTGCATCCAGCCCTTCTTGTGGAGGGTGGAGCAGCCCCCAGGGTTGGCTGCAAATGCCAGGGGTGCAAACTAACCCCCACTTGGGCAAGGTCATTTTGCCCAGCAGTGCCTCCCTGTATCCGCTTTAGCCAGGTGGATACAATGCCCAGACCCTGAAGGTCACCCTCCCCTCCCAGCAGAGATGCTGGCTGTTTCTCACTGGCCTCATCAGACCTGTTCTGCTCAGTGTGAAATTTGAAGGGTGGGCAACAGGCAGCTCCCCCAGGCAGCTGCAGAGCTGCTTCTCACAGCTGAGGGGAGGGGGCCTGGGTGCTGCTGGGCACAGTATCATCCCACCCCATCCCCTGCTGGCCCGTGGGCTCTCCTGCTGTGCCCGGGAAACACTGCTCTGAACGCTGGGTGCTGCAACACAGCCCTGCAGACCAAGAAAGCTCAGGTCATCCAAGTACAAATGCACACAAATACCTCTCCTAGGTAGACACACACGTGCTCCCAAGTCTCTCAGCATTAAGCATCAGCTGAGAGGTGGCGTAGGTAAGGCTGCAATTCTTCTTCGTCCTGAAGCACGGGGCTGGAAAAAACTGGCTTTGGTTTGTGCACAGATTACCTCCTGTGCCTCTTGTGCTATCGGAAAGAGCGCTCACAATTCATAAACACGTGGGGGAAAGAAGGGAAGAGGGGGCCTTGCAAAAATATGAACTGAATGCCAAATTTCTATAGATTTCCATAATGGGCCACAAAACACCAGTGGTAGGTAGGTATATAATAACTACTCCATGAGTGGTAACACCATTTTAATTACTCTCCCTTCACCGAGTTGTGAAAGGGGTGATGCTTTTTTATGCCAGTGGAAACATATGCAACATCTTGGGGTTTACTTGTTTGCTCAGAGGAAAAAAATCTTACTAAAAATAAATAAGAAAAATGAGGTGTGGTTAAAATAATCTGGCCAGGGAAATAAAATCCAAAAGCAGTTCTTTTCAAGCATGTGAAAAATAAATAGAAGTAAAAAGCAAAGTCTTTCACGGGGAGGTGGAAACAGTTTTATTGGGGTGGGGAGCATGTTAAAACAACCATATACAATTTGAACAAGTACAGTGTAACACAGTTTGTTCCCCAGGTCTTCTAATTACAGTATTTACAGGTTTAATAAGGCACTGGTTCTCAAAAAAGAACACAAATTAGTTTCTTAGTCTTTACATTGTCAACCTTTTCTTTAACAGAAATAACTTTGTGCTAGAGAAAGGACAGCAGTTGCTAGATGGCATCTCCCTTCCTTTTGTTCGGGTTTGGGTTTTTCCTCCTTCTCCAACTTATCTATGCCAGTAAATCACTAAACCAAACCTCCTTCCCTAATTTACATTTGAAAATTGGATTTCCAAACCTGCAGGCACTGAAGCCATGATGATCTTCACCATCAAATCCCGAGCCCTCACTGCTGTGCACTGTGAAACCACCCAAGATCTGGAAGTGAAACGCCTGGTGAAGTGAATGCACCAAGGGCACAGGCTGAAACCGCGGTGATTACATGCTGAGCACTGCAGAAAGTCAACCACGGAGGTTGTCACAGACTGGGATGCCACAGTGCTACAACAAATTACTTCCACACTTGCCTTGGGCTGTTTTCTGGCCTTAGAAATGTCCCCTTGCAGTATCATGGATTACAGCGGGTAGGAGATTTGAGGGCAAAATCCGGCCTTTTGAGTCTTGGGAGAAAATGGGCAGGCACTAGGTTATAACAACTGCAGACCCTTTGCTTTCTGAGCATGTCTCCTCATATATATATATATTTATTTTCCTATATAGCACCGTTGCAGTGATTTGTCATTTATGCATTTTTCATAAATAAATATTATGTTTTACTTAGTGCTTTATCATCCATAATAGTTTACTCTTAATCCACAGACTGGAGTTATTCCAGACTCCCAACTGACTCTCTCTATATATTTTTATATATATATAAAACACATAAACTTGAACATTTAACGTACACACTTTAGGTAACCTATCAACCGGTATCTTAGATCCCTTTCTTTTGGACCAACAAGAAAAGTAAGACTTCTTCAGAAAACAAGGACTGGCCCTTTCTGTCACCAGGTGCCCAGGGGCATTGCGTGCATCGCCTCCGCCAGCCGGCAAAGCCCTCCACAACATTTCTGAGGGAGCCACGATAATTAAAAAACAAACACAAGATAAAACTATTTAAGAAAAGCAGAGATGAAACACACCAAAACAAGGCATCCTTGCTGCACAACAGCTTACCCAGGACCGGCAGGGGATGGAGCGAGCCTGCCCCGACCGCTGCCAAAGTCAACGGTCCCAGCCCCTCAGTTGAGCTGAGACACCCCAGCTCCTCGGGGTTCTTACGGCAGGGCAAAAAGGTGAAAGAAGGGAGAGTAGAATCCCCGTGGCTCCATCCATTAAGACAAAAAGGTGAAGAGAGGCTGGGCTGCCCTCCTTGTTTTGGGCCACAAATCTTCAAGGTGAGGTAGCCCAGGAGAGAAGCAAACTCTGCGGCCAGCCACGCAAGCACGGTGGCTCTCAGGGATGGAGAAGCCAGCATCCACCCTCTCAGGGTGAGGGGTCAGCGTCCTATTAACTCTCAGAGGGTTTCTTTTTATATTCCTTGGTATTTTGGGGTGAAACTGCACTGCAGAAAAAGCACTTTAACAAAAATCCTCTGATTAAACTTTTTAACACCTATAATCATGGAGGTCTTGCTGGTTCTCTTGAACTTGCACATTTTTATCTCTCAGCTTGAAAATACAAAATGGCAACTCTTCCAACTAGAAATACCTTAGGGAGCCATGAAGATAAACCCCAATTATATACCTACCTACCACAAGTAAATCAGTTTTGTCCAGAAAGGGGAAAAAAAAGAAGCATTACAGAAATGCTGCGGCTAAATCCAGCACAGCAATTATTTCAGTTCTGAAATAGGCTTAGCATCATCAAAGCAGCAGTTGTAAGGACTGACTTCAAAATTGAACCGAACATCATCTAGTGAACGGGACATAGGCAGGCAAAAAACTTTATCAAAAAAATTAAAGGGTAAGGAAGGGTAAACCAGTAATTCCCACACCGCTCAGCGCTGATAATCGGAGGAAGAACAGAGACCTTTCCAAAGGAAATACTTCCTGGGGAAATATTTCCCCTTCACAGCAACTGCTGCAACCCCAGGAAGGAGAATGGAAGGGATGGTAAATCAGTTCCCTGTTGCTCTTCTCCCCTGAAAGCTCCCCTTGCCAGGAGCCACCATGCTACACAGCCCCAGCTTGGTGGCAGAGCCTGTCGCTACCATGCAGTGGCTCCCAGGGGCACAGATGATGCTTGAGGGCTGCCTGAAGTAGTAAAGCAGATGAAGCTTGAGCCAAACTGTTCAGTTTGTGGTGCCTCTCCCTACAGTGGGAGAAGCTGGAGGCACCTGCCAAGCTCTCACCACCCACCCAACTCCCTCGCTCCTTCCCCGTTGGCTTCCTCCTGTGGCCAGGAGGCACCAGGTCTCCTTACGCTTCAAGAAAAATGATTGCTACCCCAAAAATGGGGATTTCTAAGGGTTTTTTTTCATTTCCCTTTAAAGAAGGGAACACAGGTGTATTTTTTTTTTTCTAGCTATGGTTGTAGGTGGACACCTCACTTTTACACGGATGAGAGAGCCAGTTAAGTTTTTTCTCACAAGGAATTTCCTTTCATCCAGTGGCTGTGTATGTAGGTCACAGTAGTTTCAAGTTTACCAGCAGATCCAAAGGTGTGCTTCATTTCTGCTTGCACACAAAGTACGTTATTTTTCAGTGGAGGGAAAAGAAAGAAAGAAAAAAATAATAATAAAGAGCTGAGAAAAAGGGCACTTGTTTATCATCCTGGTACCATACCCACCAGATTTCCTGGAAACAGGAGGAGCTGCTTCTAACAAGTCACACCCAACCATATTCACATGGCTCCCAAGTATCTTAAACGAAGCACAACCTGCCTGGGCCAGGCCACCCCCAGGGACCCGGCCAGGGGTGCTGATGAGGGCAGGGATGGAGTTGGGCTCCAGCTCTTTCCTGTGAGAACTGCTCACGAGCTGGGGCAGCTTTTGAGGCAGTTTCATGACAGCTCCTCTGAGCTGCACAGACCCACTCTCCTTTTGGTGTTTTAAACACTGGAGTGCAATACTCTCTTTAGAAATGAAAACGTTGCTTTGATTTCCAGCACTGCTTCTTCCAATTATTATTTTTTTTAATGCAACAATATACATTTATTTTTTTTTTACTTCTAACCAAAAGTTTTATTTTCATAAAATTTAAAGCGGTATCTTTTTAAACAATCAAAATAATAATAATAACAATAATAATAATAAAATAATAACTGGCTTTCATGGAAAGCAACATGCATAATCTTAAACCAGTTACTAAAACTGTTACTTCCCCACGAGAACACGGGCAGACAAGCCCCTTCCAACCTTGTACATCAAAATCCAGCTGATTTTTGCAATGGACAGTCTCCTCAAAAGCTGTCGATCAACCTTTCAACTGCTCTTAAGCACAACTGCATTCAAGGTACTTATTAGCGAAGACTTTTGATACCTCTCTGGCACTTGTGCCTGCACGAGAAAGTGTTTCCACGGGTCTTCAAGAGAGAGGCTCCGGGCAGAGTCAGAGTTTAATGTCCTGCGACTCTGACATTTTGGCAAGTGTTTTCTTGACCCGCAGGGCTGTCAGCCGAGAGGCGGGGTTGTGAGCCCAGCACTCCATCATCAGCTTCCCCATCTGCCTTAAGCACTGCGGAGAGAAATGGGAGAGAAAGTCCCACGTGGGTCAGGGGAAGAGGAGACTGCAGTTGGCGTCAATGCCGAAAAACTGTAGGGGAAAGGTCTTTTTTAAGGGCAGACAATAAGAAACACCAACAGAGAAAGTGCTGGCTGGTTATTGCTTTTTGAGAGCTTCTTTTCTGTATATTAAGGAGAGCTCTCCAAACATGGCAATTACTTTTATAATTTACGATGAGTTACAGCCTAAACTTGGCCGTGTGCTCCTCAAAAACACTTTTCTTATTTTCCCTCCCCCAAACCTGCGCAGCTTGACCCCACACAAGCCTGGCCCTCTACAGCTTGGCCCTTGCTGTACAAATTCAGTGGAATTCAGTTTCCCCAGCCAGCAAACACCCCGCAGGGTGCAGTCCAGCACGAGCACGCACCCACGGCTCCTGCCCACCCACCTCTGGTGGAAAGCCACCTGTGAGCACTTGGCTTAGCCCTGCCCTGCCCTGCTCCATCCCCTGGCTCGCTTCTGAAACATCACCAGACCCTCTGCCACCTCCCAGCAACAACTCTCTTGCTGACAGCATCCCAGCATCGCTTCTGCCATCCTGGAAAAGGAGCATACATCCCTGCTCTGTATTTACCATCTTCCCTGCTCTGTATTTACCACCTTCTTCCAAACAAAAAGCACCACGTAAGCCACGGCAGCTGGGTGATGACCCCATCAGCCTGTGGATTTACACTGCCTGAAGATTTGCCTGCTGCAGTTGGAAGAGACACATTTTTCTCTCTCATTCAGCTTGCTCTCTGGCCCTGGAGCAATGCAGACCCCGAAAGGCATTAAGCTGCCAGGGCACCAAGTCTGCTGCCACTGCACTGAGGACTACAAAATAATGTCTCTGTCAAAAGTTTTGGCTAGCTGCTGACTTAAGGCTCTTAATGCTGGGAGCAGAAAGCAAAATGAGGGCAAGAGGGAAACGGAGAGACTAAGAAGGTCTGAGCACAGCCTGCTATTGCTGGGGGATCTGATAAACACAGCAGACAAGGAACCACTTGCACATCTCACAGGCTATGGCCCCTGGGGCTCCGAACACCTTCAGTGGGGACATCTGAGAAGGTGGCATGCCTTCCCGAGCCCTGTTACACCTGTGACTCATGCTAGCACCAGCAGTACAGCTCCTCCTCAACTCAGAATGATGCAGTATTGGGTCAACCTGACTCACTCTGATTAAAGAGAGGCTGTGATTTAAGGACAGTACCTCATCACTGCTCCATCTGTTGGGAAACGAAGGGCGCAGCCTCTTGATGCATACGATCTCCCGCATGTCCTCATAGGAGGGGTCACTGGGCACCAGGTCATGGTAGGGAAGCTGGTATTCCTCAACTATCCCTGAAAGAATCAATTAGATGCCCATCACTTGCAGCAGACACCTTCCACTACCCTCTTCCCAGCACACTCTGTAACAGACTGACCAGACTGCTTAACACACAGGTGTAGTTCTCCTTAAAAGGACTTCCCCACCCTAGAAGTTTATTCCCCAGTCAAGTTCCAGTGTAACCATTGCCACATAATGACTGGCCAGGTATCCCAATCCGAAAGCATAGTTACCGGCCAGTTGAGATGGGTTCTGCCACTGCTGCCCAGTCCAGCAATCACCAGGATGTTATTGCAGAAAGAACTATTAGCATAGGGCCCACAGCAGAGTAATATGGCAGAGAATTAACCTTGAGTTAGGTCTCCTCCTTACCAGTGGACCTGGTACACATTAAAGGGCATTTCTGTGCCTTTTCAGAGCAAGGTACCGTTCTTTGTGCACTGCAGCGATGACGACAATACTACAGATTTTACATCACGTCATTGCCAGCCCGTAAACACAGGGATCCCACTGCTCACCAGTGGCATTCAGCCCCTCGAGGGTAAGCAGGGAGTGAGCATTCAGCACAACGCCGCGGGCTTTAGAAGACCCATAAAGTCTGGTGAAGGCAGCACAAGACCCGAGAGAGAGACGCTCTGCTCTTAGTTGCCACCAACCTGGCGCGTCACCACTGCCGAGTCATCTCTCTGCATTTGTCTTTGCTGGGTGGCAACACAGAGGTAACACCACCCATCAGTTTTGTACGGCACTGAGCTCGACATGCAGAAAGCGAACAAAACCTGCGTGTACAGGGATCTATGCCCCAAGTCTGCAGCTGCATTGCTTTATCTGCGCTGTTCTCCTGCTGGAGCGTTTGATGCCAGAAGGAAATGAGGTACATCACTGGTATGGCAATGATGTAATAAGTGCCATTTCCCTCTGGTTTTTGTTTGAGTTTTGCTTTTTTTTTCCTCCTTGTCTTGTAAATAGATTCTTTATTTTAAATAGTAGCACAGCATACCTCCAAATTATTTATCCTCCTATTGTTAACCCTAACAAAGCACAGAAATCACTATTTACTTCCTGCTAAAATAGCTGAATATCCCCAGTCCAGCAAAAACATGTTGCTATTGGAAAAGGTTGCCACACTAGTTCCATATTCCTTCTTCAGCACAGCTATCTGCTGCCTTCAAACGAGCCTTTAAAATACAGACTAAATCTTTGCTGTGGAAATAGCACTGATTGATGCTTTAGAATAAGTTTCAACAAGAAAACAGATATTAAGAGAGTTACCTGCATGGTTTATCCACATCTGTTTATTACAGTAGAAACAAATACTCAGGGAAAAGGATGTAATGGAAGACTTGGGATAGAAATGGGGCTCAGTGACACAGTTAAAAGCAATGTCTCAGCTCTTTACCTCCTGATACACATCTCCTTGCCACCTCCCAAAGGATGAGTCCAAAACTGTACATATCAGCCATGATGTACGACTGAAAGTGATTTCTGTTCAAGCTTTCATCCAGCACCTCGGGAGGCATGTAGCGTTTGGTTCCTACCCGGGTGTTTGGAGGTATGTCTACCTCGTTTGTATCACTACAAGACAAAGAAGGGAGAAGACAAAGGGCATCAAACATGCAATAAAGTGGCTTGAAAATAAAGCAAATTCGATGGGAGTAGTAGTAAATTCACACCACACCCTCTCTCAAACAAGGTCAAAAGTAACGCATAAAACTTCAGGGAACAGTTCTTACAAGGAAAGCCTCTTCGTGGGAAGGCAACTCTTTCTAAAAGGCTGACCCACCCCGGGCTATGTGAAGCATTCAAACGCAGAAGCACAAGGAAGATAAGACTCAACAGGGATGCTCTAACATTTGTGAGACTTCATTAGCATGAGCCTGAGCTGTAATGCTGGTGATAACAATCAAAGCTTCATTAAATGCTGTTTTCTTAACCTACCCCACCACCTAATGCTTTAGTTTTAGCAATTAATGCAGACACTAAAGAGCTGGGGCACTATCACTTAGCTGGAAGAAATCAGATCTGCAAGGAAGAGGAGTCTGTTTTTCTGGGTGTGCATTATGTTTAATCTCCCCCAGCCTTTACATATCAAGATATGTAAACACATCGATGTAAATGTGTGAAAAACAAAACACAACACAAATGTTTCACACCTCACACGTTGGCCAGAAGAGTCAACACACAGCTAAGGAGAAGCAAATTCCCATTAATTATGTGGCTGGGGTTAGTGACTCAAATTCAGCTCTATTTAGTTTGAATGTTTTTAAAAGTTTAAGATATGGTCTATATTGTGATTTGCTCACAAAGGTCTGTTTCCCTTTCCCCACCTTCAAAACGTAAACATTTTAAATGTGGTGGACACAACAAAATCTCACAGAATAATTACACAACCTCTTCTGTAATTTTCTTCACCTACAGTTATGAAAAAGACCAAAAAAGCAGCCAAGCCTGAGGTACAGCCAGTCAGCTACACAGTCATTAAATCATACATCTGCTGGGGGCATTTCTGTATGCTGCCAAGAGTGTAACATAAATCTGGTGACCTGCAGTCTTGCCATATTTCAAATAACAGGAGAAATATGCAGAGAACTTTCCTAGGCTCATTAGCTTCAGCAGAGCACACCCCTTTCAACCACTTTCTTCTGTTCCTGCTCATCACCTGACAAATGCTGTCCAAGGAAGGATTCAGGAGGAAAACAAGCCAAGAACATAATGTAAATTCCATTTGGACCGTGACACATATACAATATTTCACCATCTTTTCTAGCAGCCCTCAGTAGTTCCTGGTGCTTCTCAGCTCGTACCTAAGCTGGGTGCTGCTCTGTACTGGTCAGGCAAGGCAGACCTTCAAAGGCTGAATTTCTTCCCTCAAACTTTTACAGCAAATGGGGTATTTCCAAGTTGTTTTTTGTTCCTCAAAGTAAAAATAAGTCTCTCTCAACTCCTAAAGAAAGGTCAGGTTCGTAAAGGAAAAGCCTCACCAAGAAACCTGGTAGTTAAGTGAATAGTGAGAAGAGCAGATAAAAACTGCCCTTCCTTACGCTCTGAATAATTTCAGTTCAAGATTTGTACAGAATCCTTAATTTTTGGTTTTGATCCTTCAGGGAGCACACAGTTTCAAAGCTGACCTCTGAAACAGAAACCTTCAGACTGTGGCCACATTTTTGTGAGCAGAAAAAAATCAGCGAGTTCGTAACACAGGTCTCCAGCACCAGCACCACTGCCGGGAGCTGCAGCTCCTTTAGCATGGAGCTGCCAGGCAGCAATGGCTCCTTTACAAATCCCAGGAGTGAGCGAGTCCTACTCGCCTGCTCTTTCTAAGTTGTTTAAACACACAACCATCTTTTTAAAATCCAATTTCAAAGCCATTTCAAAAATCAAATCTGTACTTGGGCAATTTGATTTGTAGGAAATGAAACAAAAGGCAGCCCAAACAGGGTGCTTTTCAATAAATCCCAATTAGTGATTTGTGCAAATGATCAGTATTATCCTATATAAGTTGTGAGTGAATTATCTGGGGATCAGACAAGCTGAAAGCTTCAGTGGCAAGTCCACTCCACTGACACGACTTCAACCTGTCAGCGCGCCGTCCCTTCAGCACGCGGCAGCGATGCTCAGGTTGCTACCGAAGGCAAAGCGATGGAAACTGAATCTTCGTGCAAATGCAACTGAGGTGCTGAGCAATTAAAAAGTGACTATTCAAGCACCTGCACTATGGTCTATGTGACCTCCTGACCCACACAGGCAGCCCCAGGTGACAGCCACGCATGTACACTGCAGGTGCTTACTCAGATGTGCAGCCTCGCTGGGTCAACAACTAAACCAGCGATTGCATCTCATTTAACCAACTTTTCCTCACCTTCCTCTCTTCTACTCACCTGATAAATTTAACAGCCAAGCCCAAATCTGCTATACAGCAAGTGCCATTCTTTTTCACCAGGATATTCTTACTTTTTAGGTCACGGTGGGCAATGGCAGGCTTGCCCTGAGTACTGAAGATCTCCGTGTGCAGGTGGCACAAGCCACTGACAGAGGAGTAGGCCAGTTTGAGCATGGCTTTTGTGTCCAAGGTAGTAGATTTTAGGTAATCATAAAGTGAGCCGTTCTCATGGTAGTCAGTGATGAGATAGAGCTGGGTCCAAGATCCTGTACCTTTAATGTCTGCAGCAATGAATCCTGAGGAGAAAAAAAAAAGGTATTTTCAAATTAGTACTTCTCAGGGCTTTTTGTGACTGCTCAGAACTCTGTCAGCCACTTCGATAGCTTTATTTGAATAAAATGTTTAATCTCTCTCTTCTCCATAGAAGTTCATTCTGAGCAACTATCCCTCACCTCTAGCCTTTCGTATGTTTCCAGAAATCCCAGATGGGGAAATAGAGGTGGCAGAAATAAACGTGTGGTGTCTGGAGTAACAGCCCCCACACCCCACTATTTCTACACTTGTGTTTATGTTTCAGTAATCCCTGAAATCTCTCTCTTTGAACAGTGCCGGGTGGCTGATTAGCAGAGCACAGCAGGTAACAGAGCACATAGGAAAGGGCATCAGACAACAGCAAATACAAAATTATTAAGCTTAATAAACCTGTACACTATCAAATAATTCTTTTTAACTTCACTCACCAAGAATATTTTCATGCCTCATCAGGACAGTCTGGTAGATTTCTGTCTCTCTAAACCAGCTGGCCTCCTCCGTGGTAAAAAACACTTTCACAGCCACCTTTTCTCCACGCCACTTTCCCATCCAGACTTCTCCGTAGCGACCTTTTCCAATCTGCTTTACCATCTGAATCTGTTTTGCGATGGTCCTTTGCACCTGTCAAATGCCAAGGAGGGTGCTTAACAACTCTCTCCACAGAAACCTTCTGCATCCACCTCCCTCCCCGGTCTCCATCCCGCGCAGCCCAACGGTGCCACGTGGGTTACACCAAAGCTCCGCATCGTGGCTGCTCCCCGTTCCCCCAGGACACTGTGCTGGTGAGGCTGCTCCTGCCACCATGAAGAAGCCTTTCCATACGGTCCCAAAATGCACCGTGGCCTCTCCGGAAAGTAAATTGATCTCTGTGAAGGAAACATTTGACTGCTAACCTGGAAATTTGCATGTTCACCACTTTGTGGAGTTTTGTTTTGCTTTGGTTGGTTGGTTTTTGGGTTTGGTTTGGGGTTTTTTTGCTTGGTTGGTTTGGGTTTTGTGTTTGTTTTCTCTTTTTTTTTTGCTTTGTTTTCATTTTGTTAGTTCTTATTTTTGGAAAAACTTTGATAGAAAACTCCTGGCCACCCCAACACAAATTCCAAGAGGTTAGGTAATGCATTTTTAATTAAAACAGGGATATTTGTTGCATACTCTGCACTGCTGAGACTCCAAGCTAGGGCACACCAGAGCCAAAAGCACATCAGCACTCCCAAACTAGCAAAATGACCGAAAGCAGTTTCCTATCCCCTTCCTTGAAAATCCTGTGCTTAATATTTGGTATTAGGAACCTCAACTGCTACTTACACAGTCAGAACCCACGTGTCTACATTCATTTCAATAATCAGCATTACATCGTAGTAACACGACAGACATTTCTTTCTACAGGTACGGAAGCACAGCTTTGAACCTGCCCCTTCTACTGTTCACAGCAGCTTTAGTAACTGATGCTGGAGCCAAACCATTTGTGCAGCTGCAGCTTCAGATCAGGGTACTCGGCAGCGCTGCAGAGATACCCTTCCTAAAGCTGGCAGACCCCACATAGCACAGGGATTGATTCTACCTTTAACAAGCTTTTGTGGCTACAAAAAAATCTTGGACAAATGGAGACTAATGTCTCTTCAGAGGATTGGTGATGCCTGCGGATCACACAAATAAAGAACTGGAGGAGATGCTGCAGCACAAGCCCCTGGTGGTGTTCATGGGTGACTCAGCCTCACCCCGCTACAGGAGATGAAAATGCCACCCAGTTGTGCTCCAGTACTGCCAGTTAAATCCACAGTTAATGATTTTGGGGTTGGTAGGGTAAGATTTTGAAAGAAAATAACTTCCCAGCTTTCCATGCAAGAAGTTTTTCATCTGGCGCAAGCAATCGGTGCAAATTCAAGGGGTCCAGTTTTGCCACCATCCATAAGCAAAGTCCATGGAGTTCACTGCAGCCAGCGTGCACTGCCTGAATCTCTACAAAATCACACACGTGCTATTTAATCCCAAATCTTTTTGCCACCTCGGCTGTCAGAAAAGATCAAACCACCATTTCAAAGTCCCTTGCTTCCTTTGTTATCCCTGGGAGGTCCCGTGGCAACCCCCAGAGCAGGACTGCCACAACCCCACTGCAGCACGAACCCGCATCCAAAGACAACCTCAAAGCCTATTAGGTAAGGTCTATTCTAATTTGTTTTGTAAATAAATTACTGGTTTTCACATTAAGCAATTTAAAGAAGACAGACATAGAGTTGCACGAGGCAAAGCTATTTTGGAAGAGCCAGCTTTCTTCTTCTGTCATTTCATGAGAATTCCATTTTTTCAGCCCTGCAATGTATTATTAGACTCCAAAGATGGTGGCTTCAGGGCCATTATTTTTGATTAACATCAGTGAAAGCCAAGAACAGAGATTAGCCTTAATTTTTTTAAACCCATTTATTTTCTTTTATACTCATATAGTGATTGAACAATAGTTCTATTACATTGGAATTTTGCTGCAACGTTTCGTAATGTCATTTTAGCATTGTTGCTTTCTATTTTGCTCATCTTAAAGATGCATCCTGAACAATAATGCAGTTACACCAAATAACTTAATTTGAGTAAATATATGTAATGGCATCATAAAGTACATGGAATTACAATACTTAATGATGAAAAGTTCCTTATTAAATTACATTAGGAAAATGAAAAACACATTTCTGTTATGGGTTTTCAGGCGGCAGAATAGTATGAGAAGGGCCTTAACCTGGTTTCCTCTTGTTAGAGCTGGTCAAATGATTTCCTATGAACAATTTATTTTATTTTAAGGAATTTAGCCCTTTCTTGACTCATAAACTGATTACAGCTTCTAAAACAAATCGGTTAATCAAAATTGTTAGATGAACTGATTTCATAAGCATGCTGAATGATGTGTTCTTGGGAATTATTTACACTGAGGGGAGTTGGATTATTTTTTTTTTTATATAATTTCTTTTCAAATCCATATCTTTTGCTGCTGCTTGAGCTCTGTGAGCAGCCAGGTAAGGTTACAGGGCCCTTTGTTTCCTCTTCCTGACTGGAATCAACCCAATTACCAACTATTTCTACTTTCTGCATCCTATTTCTCTGATGCTCAGCTAAATGTGTTCAGCTGAAAATTCAGACAGACCAAGCTTTTGTGACTCTGATATTTTGAACAGAGAAGCTGATTCCTATGGCTAGGATGCAGTCCCTTCAAAAGTGAAATTCATTAGAAGAGGAATCAGGAAAAAAATACACAACTAGGTTGACACTAAACTGTAATTCAGCAACCTTTTCATACAGAGCACTGCAAGATGTGTCCCCACATCTCCTGCCCCGATTTTGCCCGTGGATTCAGGAGGCAACAGCTCCGCCTACACTTCTTGTTCTTGTCAAAGTGAGGTTCTCTTTGCTTGCACAAAATTCCACTGTGCACCTCACCTGGCAGCTTGACTTTTTTTCCTCAATAATATGTTAATTGTCAGAACATTGGATTTTTATTTTAAGTCCGCACTTTAAATGGGACTCTAAACACTTAACCTGCTGGGACAAATTGAGTTTAGCCAGACTTCCACCAACCGCTCAGCCTGTTGCTTCATTTTAAGGCATTCTAAAACTTCACGGTTTATTTCTTTTTCAGGGTGTAGAAAAAAAGAAGTGTGGTCAAAAAATCCAGACACAATACCTCATACTTCGAAACTGGACAACATCTACAGTAATGGGATGACTACAAACTAATAAGTTTGTGAGACAGAATGTACATGATGTATCTCTGAAAAATGAAAATGAAATCAAATTCATTTTCTCTGAGGCAGTATTTTAAATGGTCTTGTTTTGTTCTTAATTCTGCACTAAAAAGCAACGATGATCCCCAGAGAAACAAAAAAACCCTGGTGAACAGAAGTGTTTTGCCACAGCAGGTAAAACTTCTGCCTTCTGCAGCAGGTGAGCTCAGGGGCTCAGTCA
>JANHFX010008796.1:127416-164869 GCA_027560015.1 Chloroceryle amazona
CTCGGAACTCATCACAAACTCCATCCCTATGCCTTTAACCTTTGAGATCACCACACTACAAGGAAAAATAATCTGCTCTCGACTTCTGAATGCAAAGTGAAGTCTGCACATAAAAAGGTTCTGGGTTTGATGAATTACAGGTCCCTCTACAGAAAGGCAGTGTGTCGGTGTTTGAGATGCTATTGTGCGTTGCGTTTAAAGTGAGAAAATAAGATCAGCAGGCCAGATGCTGTTCTGTACACTGGGGTAAACCCTGATGGATGTCTCTGAGCTCTGTTAGCTTGTATTCACCTTGTGGTAAAGTAAGAAATGAATGGAGGTAAAAAACCCCAACCAAACAACCCAAAACCTAAGTTTTTTTGGCTTCGTCTACATGAAAAAGAGAGTCTTCTGTTTCTACAGCAGCTGTTCTCCAGCTTAAATCCTTGTCATTTCAGTCAGGGGGAAGAAAAACCAAACCTAAACCAACTAAGGACATATCAATACAATTTACTGTGCCTCATTTCGCGTTCTCCCTCTACTCCTTTTTGCCTTTCAAGCTCGCACTACAATAATATTGCTTCCTTACCAGGAGAGGGAGCCCGGAGCCGCTCCCTGAGCTCTGGGACTGCTCGATCAAATCCTTCAGGGATTCTCCCGGGGGAATGTAGGTCTCATCCTGCTCCAGCCCGATGCTGTAGCGGGGTCTCGTCTCCTGCCGTTTGTATCTGCAGTTTTACACGAACACACAATCAGCTCCGAGTACTGCGAAGATGCCTGGCGAGTAACGCGCATCGTCCTTCACCTTTCCTTCCTCTACCGACTTCCAGCTTCCTCTGCTTCCCCGAGGAATATGATGGAGGCACTGCCCAAATTTCTCTATTTTATTTTTAGCACCAGAACTCTTAAGTATAGAACTCAAAGGACTGTGAAATCTGGTGTAAGTTTTCAAAGCAACCAGATGGTTTTTTTTTGGAGACTTAAATACGTTTAAAACACAGACCAAGTAAATAATTTTATTGTATGGACTGCAGGGAGCCTTTCAGAAGCCAGAGGAGGTAAGGTCATGGGATCTGGGACTGTTCAAAAATGTCACGAATTATTTCAAGATAACGTATGCAGATTATGCTAACATTCTTGACATATTTACTTGCATTCCTCTAGCTTTTTTTTTAATGATCAGTTTTCACCACATAAACCTAGAAGCCTTAGGTTTATCTACCTACAATTTGTCCTGTGGCTTTTTCAGGTTCAGTAAAGAAGAATCTGTACTTCTACCTGAACGGCTTTTTAGGATGCTGGGCGTAAGATGCTATATGAAATACATCACACAGGCATACCTGTGACTAGCATGAATAGTATACACATTTTTCATCATAAAATTAGAGCTTCTCTTTTGGTTTTTGTTTTCCTTATGGTCCACTTCAATCTTTTCAAATTATTAAGTCTATAAATGTTGGGAGGAACATTAACAAACTGATAAAGTATTCCTTATTTACCTGAAGTAGCAGAATATGATGATAAACACCAGGAGTATACTGCAAACAGTCATCGAGATCAGCAGGGCCTTATGGTGAATATTTCCATCAGCAAAGTCTGGGGTTAGAAACAAGGAAGGTGGAAAAGTTCAAACGGGAGGTCGGGTGGTACAAAGGCAGTATCAAAAGACACACACACTCCTTAAAAAGCCCAGAGAGCACAAGTTAATTTCTTTTCTTTTCTACTGAAGTCCTATGCCAGGTACCCCTGGACTCCCCAGGCATTTTGTGCCCTTCCTCCCTGACCCCCACTGAGCAGGGCAGAACTGGCACCTCCAAAAGCCTGTTTGAGTTTTCAGCCCTCACTCAGGCAAAACATCACCTTGATTTGCAATTCCCTGCTTGTCTCTGAATGAAAAATCACTTAAGACCCATAGCTCTGTGTGTTAAACTAAGTGATCAGCCAGGACATACAAAAATTCACTGCCCCTGTCTTAAATCATTGTTATTAAGTAGCATCCTATAGAGCAGTTAATATACAAAAGTAAATAATTGCATTTATCCTAGGAAGACACAGCAGACCATCCAACCTCCAAGAAGACAGGCCACTAGAGGCCTTGGAAGTACATCTCCATCACTGCAGAATAAGCTGTTTTTCCTTCCAGCCCTATTCCATAAAACACCTTGAAAATGAACCATGTCAACCTGCAGAAAACAGCGTTCCATAGAAACTATCAAAATATTTCAGTCCATCTTTGCATGGGAGACTCATATTCTCCTTTAAGCATACCATTCATCTCTAAATGTGTATTCTCAACTCAGGCAAGAGATTCTGACCCTCATGTGTGCTCCTCTGCTGAACAACAACAAAATCAAGCACTAGCCTTCTTTAACCTTCCCCACCCACCCAAAGTCTCAGACTGATGGCATTTCAGGATGCAGACACACGCACTGCCCTCCCAAAGTTCCTATCTGGCACAATGCAAATGATGACCATGTTTTCTGAAGCTCTCCCAGCCTCTCTGCTTGGCATTAGCTTGGAAGAGGCAAGACACATTGTAAAATTCAAGAAATCTATCCCTATCGACTCATCCTGGAACAGCACTATTATGTTTCAGATTTACAAGGGTAATGAGACAAGGAGATTCCCAAGGGACTCTTGGTTTACCGTCAGGCTCTTTTATTTTATTTCACAGATCCAGTTTCTCCTCCTGTTTCTGCCCCCAAACTCTTTCTTCTCCTTCCCCTTTCCCCTACAAACAGAGGTTACCAACCAACGCACCTTTTGATCACACTGCTCGTGTTTTAACCCGCTCCGGGAGCATTAGCAACGTAAACATTCAAGACACGGCTGATGCCTTTGAAAGGGGACCCTGTCACGATGTCTATCAGGAAAACACCAGAGCCCTCAGACCTCTACCTGGTCTGCCACACCAAGTGGGCTGCGAGCTGAAACCGAGAGCCCACCGGGGAATCCCGCCGGCTCTCGAAGGCGACGGCCGCTCAGCAGGGTGAAGGGCTCTAGTTCATGCTTTGAAAGCAGCCTGTGTCAGCCAGCCATTTCCATCTAAAATGTCTGGCTTGTAACCGTTGAAGATGCCGCAGCCCATCAGCTGGAGAGAGGATAAACACAGCACTCAGACCACAGAGTGGGGATTTACACTTAGGAGGGACCTGGACATCCATCCGCAGCAAGAGTTTTCCCACTTGACAGAATAAGTCATGGTGGAAGTTGGGCTTTTTTTGCCTTAGCAGTACCAAATGTTGATGTCAGATGCAGGGGGAGCAATTCAGACCTTGCTCATACTCCAGAGAGCAAAGCAGCAGGAGTCTGCACATCTACTCGGACGCCACGCGTGGCACCACCGGAGCCTGGAAGCACGTGCCGCCTGCGTGCGCCCAAACAGATACTGCTGGGAGAGGGATGAGAAAGATGCTGAACTCTTCATCAAATTCCCATGATTTTCAATGATCCAAACCTGGTGCTCAATGTTTCAAACAGGCTTCACCCATTCAGAAAGGCAAATGAACAGTTTGATTTTTCCTGAGGCCCCAGAAGGCATTTTGGAGGTGTTGTGTAGCTCTCAAACAAACTTCAGATTCCAACACTGCCGAACTTTTGGGTACCCAAATGCGATTCTGTGAAGCAAGTGCAAGGGAAGCGTGCAAGACATAAAGGAACATGTCCTGACCTCCATGCTGGGAGCAGCTGACACAGCCCACGGCAGCAGCGATGCTTAAGCTCTTGCAGTAGGTAACGTTCCCCAGGCTGGCAGTGTCAGCTAACACAGCTTGAGTAATAGTTCACTGTGCACAGCACGGGCATGAAACCGGCTCTCACAGGAGAGGAGAATAACTTCCATATGTCTTTGTATTTCTTTGGCTACATACGATGAGAGGCAATACTGCCGATAAGTGAGCTATTGTCTCACCTTTCAAATACTTCCTGCATTTTCAAAGCATTTTGGCAGAATTTCATTTGCTTGCTCACTCGAGGACTTCATAAACCCGCTGGCACGTGGACAACCCAAGATTAAAAGCATGCCCCCCGTTCTTACACCAGCAATTTCTGCTTGCTCTGCTGAACTGAGCCAGGCTGCTGCTGCAGGAGACCAACTCCTTTCTCCTCCTGCAGCCCATGCTCTTCCCCATAGAGCAACAGCACAAACCTTCCTTTCTCTGCACTGGTTTTGGCACCTCCTTGACCAGGCAGAGGGATGGGCAGCTCAGCTGAGAGTCTGCTCGGTCACTGGCTTGTGGGCTCTGTGGTGAAGGTTGTAGGGGGGATCAGTCGGTTCCAGGGCGTGTGATGGAGATGCTCTGGCCTTTAAGAAGTCCAGTGCTGTGCTTTTTAGTGTTATGTTACTTGGCAACTGCAACATGCCAAGCAGCAGGGTTATGAGAATAAGCAGTAGCTTCCACGGAGGCAGGAGTGAGCGATTACCAGGAGCGTGGTGGGGGGAGCACAGAACAAACACACGGTGGGTTTAGGAAGCTTCTTCACATACCTTGGCTGGCTGATAATAGTGAAGTCCAGCAAACAGCCTGTTTCATGTTGGTTGAAAAACAGTGGTGTGTGCTGGTGTCAGTGGTGAGCAGCACAGAAAGGGAGAGATGGCAACAAAAGGAGGGTGTTCGGTGACACCAAGCTGCCTCTCAGTTATTTTCCCATGATCTCCCCCTCCTCCACCACTCGTTCCCCTCACTCTGCAATCCGTGGATTGTGCCGAGTGCCTGCAAATGCCACCCGGCAGGTTCGATGGAGAAGGCAGCACACCAAAGGCAGAGGAGGTTCTCCTCCCTCCCCAGGTCCCTCCAGTTCACAATGTTACGGTTATCCAAGTAAAGACTGCAGTGAAATCTGAGGCACGGAGACTGTGTGCACACATCAAACCCCATCATTCCTCCAATCATTTCCTTGCCCATTCATCACTAGCTCTACAGGCAGGGAGCCAGACACGGTGGCACCACCACTTCTGCTTATATAGGCTCTAAATCAGTAAAGACATATTTCTCCTTTCGACGGGGCTCAGCCTGCGCTTTTGCTGGGATTTCCAGGAATAGCTTTTATTGTTTAAAGCAGAGGTGTTGTATCAGACCCAATTATGACTCTCATTTCCTTAATAAGACAGGTATAAAGCTGGGACAAGGACTTCATGGTTTCTCCAGGGTATTTTATCCTGCCAGTTCTGCATCAAGATGAGCTCAAGACTTTGGCTTCGCTGTTGTTTCTTCCATCTCGCTCAACAAGCCTTGCTCTGAGTGGTGTTAATTCTTCTAGCTCCCATTTGCACGTATGTAGTCCTGCTTTCTTTCCAGGGGTGTGGAGGGGCAGTGTAAAACCCATTTTCCAGCACATGCCAGGTCTGGAAAAGCTCTTTTAGAACACAAATTACTTGTCTTTGTGGATGTTACCTTGGTGCATAGGCTAATTTGCAGTTCAACAACCTCTGACCTGCAGCTGGACACTCTCCCTAGACTCTTGTTTCCCATGAGATACGACCTTGGACGTCAGTTCATCAGAAGTCAAATTTCTGTTAGTGTTTTGGGGTTTTTTTTTTTAAATGCTGAGGAGCATACGTATTTTTCACAGAATCCTGGAGGTCAGAAGGTTGCTCCTAGAAGGCTGTTTTTAAGTTCATCTTCTCTTTCTTTGCACTGACGGCTGATGTTAAATTTGATACACAAGTTTAACAGTACTCTGTCAATCACAGCCTCATCTAAATGCTCCCAATAGGAGCAGTGATCACAGCCACAGTGCTGTGCACTGGCAGGAGCGTGTGCTTCTACTCAGCCTTTGTACCTGGCTGCAGCGAGCACCTACAGTTCAAACTATGGCCTTTGTCTGAGCTTTCCTATGAGGGCACAGCGATGACAAATTAAAACAGGCCTGGCACCAAGAATGATGTATTTACTTAAGGCTTTAATAAAGGCATTGACTTCAGCCCTGTCCAGCCCCAGGGAACGAAGATGCTCCTGAAATATATTTCCACTATATACTATCAGGACACTACTAGTGAGAGAGCTTATTTCAAACTCCAGTCTTCAGAATACGTTGAGTAAATAAATCACCCTTTGTTTATCATGCTAAAATAGACAACTTTGCAAGACAGAGCAGCTAGAACCCAGTTCCAACTCCATGGAATTTTACTTCCAACAAATATTCTCTCTGCTATTTAACAGGTCTGCCACCAGGTGTCCAAGTGACGCTTTATTTCCCCCATATACACACACAGCAAAGCCAACATCCATCCAAACAACTTCTGCCACTACCAGAAACTTGGTTTATTGCTTTCTGTATAAGCAGCAGACAGTATTGCCAAATAACTGAAATCTTAATAAGGCAGATGTCTGGTGTTCGGCAATGGTTCAGTATTTCTAAGGAGTTTTTACGTAGAATAAACTCACTCAGCAGCAAGAAGAAATCAGGGCAGCGATTTCCAAACTGAAATTGTATTTATTGATATACTAAGGAAGTGTGAACAAATATTGACTTCCTTTTGGAGCTTCTCTCTCAGTCCGAAGAGCTTTTCCAAATGAAAAATTAACAAAGTACTACATAACTCTCATGCTGAAATCAGAATTTTACGAGGTTTCGCCGACTTAATGGCTTGCTGGTAAACAGTGAAATATTTACATACGACTCTCCGTAGACCTGATTCTGCAGCCCATATGTGCAGAATTTCATAGGTATGAAGGGAACAGCTTACATGAGTGAAGGCTTGCTCTGAGCATGCGCCTGTGTGCGTTTGTCCGCACAATTAGAGCGCAAGCGCACGTTGAACTGGATTTTTCAACTCAATGTCATGATCATAAACTGTCCTGCAACTTGGAACTGGCTCTCACTGACCAAACTCCATGCTGACCACCACAAATGATGGCCACTGCTGCCAATGCCAAGGATGAATTCACACGGATGAATTTATACAGACTTAGGAATACATTCCTATATAATGTATTCTGCAATATCTAGTCCAAATAGTTTTACTAGGTTTTGTTTTGTTGTTTAAACAAATAAATAAGCTAGAACCTTGCCCCAGAATAGAAGTTAATATACGTACATTGGTTCTCAAATAACAAAAAAAAAATAGGTGCATGAGTTCTTACTCTATATTCTATTTTCAGCTACATTTTTGAAGCAGAAAATTTGCCTCAGTGACTACTTATAGTCTTAATGCTGGATTATCAGCTCTTTTAAAGAAGAAATGGTTAATGCACTTCAGTCAACTTGAGCTGACATTAACCACTGGACACCTGGTCCCAGATGCATACGGAGTCGTGAACAATAGCCACGTGTGGTTTTGCCTTTGTTCCTTCCTAAGGCACAACGAGCAACAGCAGGAAAAGATCAGCTTGGGACTGGATCTGCTTCCCCTTACCTCGATTTTTCAGTGGTGGCAGCGTAGGGTGAAGGTGTTTGTTACAGTAATCTTGGCCTGTGCAACATTCAATAGATCTTCTTTGGTGTGGAATAGGAGTGTCCTGCAACAATTTGATAGAAAGCAAAGTAGTTATCTGTGTTCTAAAGAGACACCATCGGAGAAAGACGTGCTTGGGAGCTGGACTGCAGCCTGTTAGAGATTTCTAGGATGTGTGGAGAAAGGATTTCTGCTACCGAGCGTATCCAGCAACATTTCATCTAGTTAATTAAGAGATTAATACCCCACTAATATATTTCTATTGTCGTCCTAGTGCTGCACAAGGGACTGATTGACTCTAATGATGCAAGACAGAACTGTGAAAGCCCCATACGTCCATCAGAACTGTGGGCATTCAAAAGAGCTTAGCCAGAATAATATGGGAATTGCTGCATGGACTAATTTAGCAGCTGCTTCTGCTCTCCAGGAAGCTGAGTAAAACACCTTCCATGGACCATGATGATTCCTGCACTTGTATAAAATCTCAGAAGGTTAACATTAGGAGAGGCAAGCACTTGAGAGTCACCTTGCTCCACTGCCCATACCCTTTGCAGTCCTGCCATGAGATTTGCTCTCCCTCATGTGAACACTGTACTCGAAGGGAATTTCTGGCACCAGCAATCCAAAAACAAAGCGCAACTGCACGTAAGACATAAAGATTGCCGTGGCCCATCAAATAATATCCAAACTACCTTTAGCTACCATAGAGACTTCAGGAACTAGTCCACATTTCTCTAAATTCAAAATTCCCCCAAGCAGCAGCGTTACCAGTAACAGCAATGGCAAACCCAAAACCTGAAGGTATTGTTAGGAGCAGCTATCACACCACCATTCAGGGCTATAAACACACTCCCCTCAGCGATCAATGCAGAGCAACTATCTGCCAAAGGAACAGAACTTTAACACACGGACACAGTAATGCCTGTTGACTGCACTGAAAGCTATCAAAAAGCCAAGCAATGGCAGCAAATATTTTCTTACCCGACACTGGAAGTCCGAGCCCTCTAATCCAAGGCATCCCTTGGTGACTAAATGCCCACCGGACTCATCTTCTTCTATTATGGTGAAGCAGTAGCCGTCAGTGCTGAGGATTGGAAAGAATGAATCAGGAAAAGGCTTTGAAGTGGAAAATGTGCGTCTCAAACTTTGCTCCTTACAAGGCAAATCTGCCAGTAACACTTGATATCCCAAGGCTGGCTAGAAGATGCAAGCACCAAAGGCACTCCAAGAGCCAACAGCACTGCAGACCAGCTCTTGCACACACAAAGGAGGCTCTGCCTCTTACCCTTCCAACATTTCACAGCTATAAACCTCCCTAACAAACATCTCGATTGTCTGCTTGAGGTCACTAGCGTGTTAAGACTTTGGAGACCTATATAAATGCAATCATCACCAGCACAGCAGGTCTGTCTTGTGCATGGGAACAAAGCATGGATATTCACACCAGGGTGAAGGCTTGAGGAAGGTCTTTTTTGAGATACTAAATGTAAAATATTACGAAGAGTGATTTGTGATTCCTGTTTTGACCGTATTACCAGCTGCACCACTCTTGTGTATGAGTCCTTGAGTTATCATCAACACCCTTCATAACTGTTTACTTGGGTTACAAGCCTGAAGTGATCCATAATGCTTCCGTTTACAAGAACGTGCACCAGGGAGGACAAGTATCCTAGCAGATGGCTGGATGGTGCTGGTGATAAATGTCCTTCCTTGATGAAGGTCAAATGCCTGAATGCTGTAGAAAGAGGGGGAGGAGGGCACAAAAAGGGTGGCTGCATTTTACTGAGTCTGCTGTACATTAATTTCTCCGCACTCTCAGGGAGACAGGTAACGTGTGTAAGGTACACAAATTGACTGATCTGCAGGAAGAGGATCCTAAAGTAAACACTCTTTAATATAAGACATTTAAGTCACATAAAAATAAGATATTCTGTTATTTCCTCAGGAAAACAACACTGCTTATTATGGGCAATGAGTATTTTTCAGAGGGAAGAAACAAACTCAGTTAAAACGAGGAAATAAAAAGAAAAAAGGATTAGAAAAATCTAAATACAGCAAAATTTCAGATGATTTGCTCCTTACTGGAATGAAAGGAGCATCCGAGCAACAACAGCAAAGGCAATGAAGATGTAGGAAACGGAGAGGCACAGCTACACACTTAAGAGAGAAAAACAATTTGTAGGGATTGGCCGCACGACAGAGACAGGCTGGACAGGATCATGTCAAACGTGTGCTGCGGTCTATTTTTGTATTCGTGGAGCAGGGTCCAGCCACACTAAGCTTATTACTTCAAATAATAATCTATCATGGGTTATTGACTTCTGGATTTGAAAAGTAACCAGTTGCACCTTACAAATGACTCTCTCAGAGAAGCGAGCAATGACTTCTACCCTTCTGTGACACTGTGCATGAGCAAGGCGACGCAGACAGCAACCCTTCTGGGCAGCAACCACTTTCATTTCATTGCTTAAGCTTAAAAGATAGCAACAGTAGGATTGCCAAGAAGAGAGACTGTAAGGAATCCATTAGAGTAGAATATTATATTAGATTAGTTTTTATTTGTTTGCATGGTGCCTTTGATTCAAAGTAATGAGTAAGTTTAACCCAGGGGACGGAGCAACAAAACAATAAATTGCAATCAAGTGAAACACTAAAATGAACTCCACATTTAACAGTCCCCAGCAAAACCCAATATGCTCAGTTGGCTGAAGGAAGGCAGGGGAAGGAAAAGTCAAATTGTCTGCAAAGGGGAAAAGAGAAGCAGGAAAGTCAGCGTTTTTTTTTGCTTTAGTTTGTTTTTCTGACTTGCCATGGGACTCTGATTCTTAGTTTATTTCTGAAAACTAAATTCAGGCTCCTTTAGCACTTTAGTCCCTCTGAAAATTGTACTCCGAATTTAAAAACACAAACAAAAGGAGAGTGGACAGAGCAAGGCAGAATTATAAAGTCCAACAGGAAGGATAAATCATGCTCTTTACAGACAACAGCAGAGTGATGAAGCAAAAGTGCAAGGCAATTAAAAATAGCAATGACAAGCAGAATAAACATTGGTACCACTTGGTTCTACCTCAAAGAAAAAAACAAACCAGAATGTTTTCACACAATGCAAGAACTTATCTTACTGAAAATTTCCAAGCACCTGGGCGAGAGATAGAAGTGACTCTTCTGAAAAGAAGGAATCTCTCTTACCTGCTTCCCCCCTCCCACCCCTGACCTCTTCTGCTGGTTCACAGGATGTCAGATGGACCACACACTGCAAGTAAAGGGAAGGGCATACCCCTGCTGTTTTCCTGATCACCCTGCCTCTTATCTGCCTACAGTAGAAATGAAACTGGTCTCACTATTATAACAAGCCAGAAATAAATCAGATAAGTCTGCATCATCTCCAATTTCATGTTTATTTTGGAGACTGCACAAATGGGAACATATGTACATCATTGATACAGGCAAAGCAATAGGAAAAACCTGTTCTCTGCTTCCTAGCAAAGTTTCGTAGAATAAAATCATTACTTTCTTAAACTCTGTAATTTGAATTCTGTGTAATGTGATTCTGCCAACGGTGCGTAAAGGTGGAACTCCATCTGATGTTTCTGAATACTTCTAGGTTCACATCCACTAACCTTCTCCACTAAAGCATTATCTTACCAGAGTACAGTTCAGGAGAGCAATTAAATACGTGCTGGATGTGATCACTATTAAGGACAGATTTGGTATCCCGCATATTTGCCAAGAAGGAATTTTTAAAGCCAAGCCAAATGCCAGGAAACTGGAGTTAACAGCAGAAACACTGACAGACACCGATGTAGAAGGTGCTGCCACAATTACAGAAAGAAAGAGGTGATCTTAACTGAGACCATTACTAAATGTCAGAATCGACGAGCAGAGGCCAACAGCTTTGCAGCCACCTACACAGATGTCCTCACTGGTCAACAGCCACTTCTCAGAGAAGATGTGATACCTCAGCTACCAACACTTGACTGCTCAAGATTTCCTGTCCTGCTCTGGGTATGTGACAGAGCCAGAAGTGGCAATATGTAACTTCAAAAAGCAACGTCTTTCCTTCGTTCAGCGCCCATCACGAACAGATGGATTAAATAGCTCTATGAAAAGAATCTTTGTATTTCATTTTATTTACAGTTGAGTCCATAAGAGTATTGTTATTTTTGTCCACTCCTTTATATCCTGGTTTTGTTATCAAAAAGAGCTGCAGCACCTTTTCATTTGCAAAGCAACACAACAGGTTTCTGCACTGCTTTTAAAAATGGTCAAAAAATGTTCTAGATTTGATTATGTACAGAAACTGGAAAGTTCATATTCCTCTGCAAAGACCTTGAAAATTAGCTGACTCCCCATTTGTTTTCTTTAACCTGACCTTAAGATTATACTGCAGTTGAACTTACATGACGTAGCTGCTGCTTTAATGCTAGGACAGACTTAACAGGGGTATTTGCTGGTTTGGATTTTTTTTTTTGGCATGAGCAAATTCAATATGCAAGGGAAGCCTTTGGTATTTCAGCACTTTCTGCCCAGTAACACCAAAGTACTCCCATGTGCTAAAGAAACTACTCAAGAGTAGTTCAACAGGTCTCCAACACAGGGAGACTGGACTTGCATTACTGTTTAGCTTAAGGTTTATATTAAGAACCTAATGGGTAAGCCCTGAACAAAACTAAGGAGGAGGAATTTCTGGGGCACAGATGAAAAGTGTGGGAGGGGGACTTGATGTATCAGATTAAATACTTGGGGCAACGTCACCTGCTGAGCCACATCTGAAACATACAGCCCTGGCAGAGCGGGCAAGGAAAGGCTGGAGCTTGCAAGAACTTGTCTCTCTCTGACCATTAGTTTTTTTGTTTTAATCATCAAAGGGGACATAACTGCCTTGCCTCAGCCCCTATATAAAGGATTAAATTTAAAAATAAACGTTTAAAAAATGGCAAGGCTAACTTGTAAGATCCCACCATAGCTCCTTGATCGGAAAATGTTCAACTTTCCTTCTACATACAGATCACAAAGAAAATTCATTCCTATCATCTGGAGAACAGGAGAATGGAAATAATATCACTCGAGTGAATTATCACCTCTGGTAACACTGAAAAAGCAACTTAATTATTTTATTGCTTTAGATAACCAAAGCTACCTCAAGACACAGATGGGCAGAAACATAATCAAGCCCAGTAGGCAACACGTAAGAAATTAAACTCTTATCAGCCCAATCTTTAAAACTGTCAGCATTTATTTGTGAATGGAAAATAGAGTCCAACAAGGCACCTAATCAGCCTCCACCTTTACTGCAATCCCATTACAGTCAAAGCCAATTAAATTTAACTTTAACAAAGCCAATTAAATTTTACTTTTTAATATATGCAATTAATTATGATTAGACACAACCGCCCGTGCATTCATTTTGTACACACAAAACTTGACATGGAACAGTAAAACAAGGTCCTGGTTGTGTTCAAAGCAGCTTTGAGCTTCTTTACTGAAAGCCTTTTATGAAAGAAACAGATGTTCTGAAAGAAGAATAAAGTTTCCACGTGCTGCAGGTTAACACACCCTTTCCATGCAGACGATTGCCAACCCTCTGCAAAGATCTTAAATTGTCAAGGTCCTGGGTGCACTATCGAGCTTCAGCTGCCCCGCGTGGCTCACCCACCCAGGCACACACCAGTTAAGCCCAGGTCTGAGCATCAAATCTTCCTGAGGAATGGTACAGAGGTGCCGTGGGAAGAGCCCTGGTGGGTGAGCAGGTTGCTGACCCTAGAACCACCCTCCTGGCTTGGTCTCCTTTCACTGCTTCCTGACACTGACCCTGGTGACGAGATGACCCTGTAGCAGTTCTTCCACAGCTTGCTGTGTTTGTGGATTGCCCCGTTTTGTAAAGCACACTCCAGAGCTGCTGCTCTTGGGGTGAGGGAGACAGCAATCCCCGTTTGGAGCCGCAGCGGCTCCCGGAGGACTCGAGGTGCCGAAGTACAAAGAAAGGGAAATGCTGTATGGGGACACAGCAGGCTGTTGGAGGATTTGATACAGATGTGGATAAAGAATATTGACTTTTACATTTCTAAAGGCTATTAGGGAGAGGATTTTCGCTGGCCACCAGATGTCCTCAGTTTTATCTAAACATTCAAACCACTGGTACCACAGGCAGGGTCTCTACTTAATAGATAAATACCTGTGGCAGCCGACCAAAATCAGATGGCAGATTGCTTTTGAGGAGAAAATTTTAGTGGTGATAGCAATACAATAATAAAAAGACCTATTTTATTCTGAGAGTTTTAATTTAAACGCAGCTGCAAGTGCTTTCCCATTGAATTTGCAGAGCCCTCCTTGCTCCTGGGCACACAAAAAGCATCCGTGCTTTAGTGACAGCCCTGGTAGGGACAGGGCCTGATGCTCTCCAGAGCCCAGGCCACGGATGTGCTCAGGGAATTTCCTGCATGTCAGGGCTTTGCCCCAGCACATGCTGTTGTGTCCCTTCAGGGGTGGCAGATCCAACCTCTGCAGGTCCAAGACAAAGTCCAAAGCTTAACAGAGCGATACAGCTGATGAGAGGTTTGATTGGTTTTTAGAGTGTAAAAGGCTTTTAGTGGCTACAGCTGAGGAACAAGAGAATTGATGCAACACCTTTCAATTTGGAGCAGTTCATTTTGTCTTCAAACAGTGTCATTGATACTGCTTGAACTTCAGTATGGGGAAACTTCCTTCATAGTGAGGTTCCCTGAGAATTCCTGAGTGGTTTAGAACTATGCCAACACTCCTTCAGGCTCAGAGGAAATAGGGAAGTTACTGCCTGACTCATAGGATGGTCTCAAAACACGGGGCAAACAAATAATCCCTGCTCACCTGGTTGGTCTTGACCAAATCTTTTGAAACCCAGTCTCAATCCAGCCAGTTAACCAGGGACTTAATAACTACTCTTTCCCAACAGGAGGCTGGGGCCCTTTTCTCTCTGTGAGGTCCCATTTCACTTTTCATCAGCATGTCCAGCCAGGCTCCCATCTGTGCCCTGCTTCGATGCTTCTCTCAGTGCCATGACTCCACCAGGCTATAGCTGGTGGTGAATACCTCCCAGTATCTCACCTGCTTTAAGCAAGCAGAAAAGCTTAAATTCCCCATGTGGAACACGAGGAGCTCAGCCCTACTTTGCTGCAGCTAAAAATCTGTACTTGCACCTCAAGCCAAGACAGGGGTGTTTGACACTACTTTGCTCAACTGTGGTAGCGTTCATTCGCCAGCAAGAGCTGCTTTTGGGTGGGAGAGCAGCAGCTTGGTCCCACCACGGGTACCCTAAGTCACCTCCGCTGCTTCAGGCAGTGTCAGTGCAACGCAGACCAAGGCTGAGCCTTGAAGGGGTCTGTGCACAGCAGGGGATGTCTCTTCCCCAGGGAAGCAGAAGGATCCGAGGAAGCAGAATCCAACCTAAATAAGAAGTTTATAGTACTCTAAGCACAAAAACCTAGAGAAGACTATAGCTAGTATAAGAAAATACACAACACTTCATCTAAACATCACTTTCCTTTTCCTTTTGGCATGGAAGCAAGAAAAAAACCAAAGCCTTGAGGACCTACAAAACATAGTTCAGCTATTGCTAAGACACACACCAAGAGCAGGGTTCTTATAAATGGTGTTCCATAGACAGCAATGATAAATTTATAACCACTTACTGGTATTTCAATATATCTCCATGAAATCTCCTCTCCTTAACTGCATCCACCTCTAAAAAAACCAAACTCCTACGTTCAGAATCTCTCACATGCAACAAATGAATACAGCTATTCTCTAAAAGTGTGAAGATGTAAACAACCAAACATAAAAATACAAACATGTAGCTGATATCTAGGTAAAAATTACTGCTCATTTTTAGACATAGTATATAAACCATTCATTTACACATCACTGCTGAAACAAAAGCTGCAAACACCCAGCCTGGAACTGCCGAGCTACCACAGAACACGTATTGCACAGACCTGCAGGTGCTGTTGACTGAGTCCTCGGGACAGTGGTGGTGGCACTGACAGGACAGCTTCTTCTGCGGAGGGGCGGGTGCCGTGCTCTCGCTGTCGTCTTTCCTGGTCTCCATGCTCAACTTGCCAGAACTTCGCAAGGGCATGTTGTCTAGAAAAGTGGCTGTAAATAAAAGAGGGGGAAGAAAAAGAAAAAGAAAATAAAAGAAAGAAAGAAAAACAACAACAAAACAAAAAACCAACAACAACAAAAAAAAGAAACAGGTCTAGGCTGGATTTCAAGACTTGAAATAAAGGCTTTAAACTATTTCTATCCATGCAATTTTGAGAAAATTATTTGAGCCAGGTGTTCACCACAGAGCTGTTTTCTTTGAGGCTTATTGGGCCTCAGTGATATTAGCTCAAATGTGCTGATGGTTCAAGTTCTGCTGCTGCCAAGGAGCTACGCTGTGCTTTTCAGATGGCAGAACACAGCTTTCCTCCTATTGCGTTACGTAGGTCAAATCCTTGGTTACATCTCTGGGCTTTGTCTCTATACTTGGCACGTACCTACATCCCCTGAACCTCATAAATATAAGTGGGATTTATGGTTCTCCAGGCAAAGCAGAACACGGGCAAACAATTTAACAAAGATTTAACAGAAAGTGATGTCCTTTCAAGCTCAACAGCACTTTCTGCCACCGAACTGCATAAGCATTACTTGGAAAACAAGGAAAAAGACAAGGTTTCTGTAAAACAGAACAAAACAAAGAGCTATAAACAAAGTAAAAGGAAAGAATGTGTTTTAAAATGAACAATGCTGAAATACGTGGAGGTAATTACTTCTAAAAATATCACAGTACTGAATCTCCATGGAGCTGGTGGAGTACAGAGAGAGATGTTGGTGATGGACTAGGACCTGTTTAAGCGACATCCCCCCAGCTCTACTTATAAATATCACCTTTCGGTCCTTGTGAATATTTCAAGCTTCAAAGACAAAGATTAGATCAGCATGAAAAGCTGCAATTGGCAGTTCCTCACTTTCTCTTTGCTCCCCTCCAAGTAGTTTTACTAAAGGGTCATTTACAAACAGCTGCCTCCCACAAAGTAGCTGAAGAGCAGGCTGGAAATTCTTGATTCACTGTTAAGTCTTTAGAAATATCATTTATGGAGAAGCGATCACAGATCCCCACTCCATGACTACAGTGAAGTAACCACCAGGATGAATTCTACCTTGCTTTTAAATAATGCTGTTTAATGTTGGTTTGGCAGGTCTGTAGACAGTGGTTCCTTGCACACAGAAAGAAAATCACCTATTTAAGCTTTACATTGACTCACGCCGGTGCAAATCAAATCTGATCTAGAGAGCCCATCTCTAGGTGACGTTCAGTCCTCAAGCTCACGGCTGCCAGCAAGTACTCAGCCCCTGCCAACTGTAACCATAGTTAGGTGATTCGGACAGGAATTTCTCCACTAGAATCTGGATAAAGCCCAATCCCTCAATGGTAATGACTTCTGGGCATTGCTCTGATTCAAAAAGCCCAGCCGTGTACGAGGTGGAAAGCTTGTATTCTGTAGTCCAAATTTTAAGCCATCCTGTTCCCAGAGGATGAATAATTAGCTATTTTATAGTTATAATTAGTTATCTTAATAGAAGGGTTGCTGTGTCACAGCTGTGTGATTTCTTGCTGTCTATGTGGCAAAAGAGCAGATCTTCCGTGAGTTTGTCAGGAGTAAAAGTCAGACTTTCACATTCCCGAAACAGACCCTAATGGCCACAGCTAGGTCTGTTCAGAAAACAGAAATAAAATAATCTGAGTGCTGCTCTCACTGTTCTTTCTACACAGGGTATTTGAAGCCTCAGATTAACCCGGTACCATCCATTCACATTTCCCCAGGCTTAGAACAGTGACATTTGGCTGGCAGCAGCACCCACGGATGGAGAGCGATGCTCACTGCTTCAGAGAAGGCACACACCTAGAAGCTCTGCACATCACAGAATGGCTGGTTCAACTGCTGTTTTGGACTGGAAATTAAGTGTACTCATACAAAACTGTTGGAACAGGAATTAAAAAAACCCCCAACACTCAAAAGCAAACCAGTCAACTTGCTAGAACTGTTGGATAGACATTTGAAACCACGAGGTTACTCCAGGCATACCCTGCACTAGCGATGCAGTCAGTGTGCTTTTCCTCAAATAATTCTTCTATTAAAATATGAATCTATCATGCAGCACCCTGCTAGAGTTTCCTGTGCTATATCATAAACTACAGCCTGACGACTTCCCACCAGGCTAGGGTTATACCATCAACATGATTGTTTTAAGAGAAAGGGAAATAACTAACTGCTAACTCACTGTGCTTTACAGTCATCAGATAAAAGTATTTCCATGGGATATTTTTTGGCAAATAGTCAGCAATGAAAACACAGTGCAGTTGAAGAAGTTGAAATAAATTACACCTCTTAACTCAGCCTGATCTACTGTGTAAAATACTCAAGAGGTAACAATAAAACACTTTTTATTGGTGACAATCATATGACAGAGGAGGAAAAAGGGACCATGATGGTTTCCCTTTGCTGGCTATTCAAGGCTACCATAAAACTCAAGGAAAGGTCAGATGCCAAGACCTGTGTATTTCTGATCCAAACCCACAGTAAATGAAATCTAGCACAAAACCACTAGAGAAGTAAAACCAACACGCTTTCCTTTCCCACGTGCGATTGCATTGCACTAGTGAGCCCAAACTGCCACGCTTGCAGAAGACCGTGCCAATCAGAGGTGCCAGTGCCCTTCTAACCGACTGGTTTTGGCCGTTTGTGAGTCGACATGACAAATCCCCAGCTCAGGCTAAAGAGCAACCTACTTCATAAATCACTGGCTGCTTTCTCAGTCCTACTACTCTGCAGTTGTTCCCCCTCAGAAGAATAAATTAAACAATGTAGACTTTCACAAAACCAAAACCATCATGTGGCCATCTCATGGCGTAAGCATGCTGCTTTTTTATGGCTTTTAAAACACTTGATGGCCGGGCATATCTAACTTGCTTTAAACTTAGTTTATTATTAGCTTTTCACAAATGCTTCCCAAATCATGGGGATGATGGTGCTTCCTACCAACTCCCCTCCCCACTTTTCCTCAAGTGCCTGTCTACATCCCAGAAGGACAGATTATTTAGTGTCTGAAAAAATCACTGGTATATTTTGATAATTTTTCATGAGCGAATGCCCCTGGCATCCCTAAACCCCACGTCTTTATGACACACTCAGCCACTAAGTGTTGCTGAATGAAGCCCTTAAAGATCTGCAGGAATTCTTCTTCCTGAAGGCAAACGATCTGCAGGAATTCTTCTTCCTGAAGGCAAACATCTCCCTGCCAGGTCACCAGGCTACGCAGTGCTTTAAGACACTGGGCAAGTGACAGTATAAATTCTTGCCCCACTCATCTGCCAAGGCAGGGACTGAATTGATCTGACTGCCAGTGCCACCGGGCTGAGTAGAGATTTGAGCTGCACGTGTAGAAACTGCACACGATGAAGATGATGTTTGTGTTCACCAAGGAGGGCTGAAGGACAAATCTTATCTTATGCAGCATGGCCAAACGCAACAGAAAGTATCATTGACTGACTCACTTCGACAGAAAACAAATCCATTTAAAGGGGAAGGAAAGCATCTCTATTTCAAACCAAAACTAATTGTCTGCACGGAACAACAAGCAGCAGACACAAGCGCTATGGTTTTCTGAAGCGTTCGAGTAACCCAAAATCATTTCCTTGTCTGAACACTCCAGAGCATCTGCTGAGCTCGTGTCTGGGCAGGAAGGAGGCACATGCCACCCACAGCCGGGGACGCTGCCACCAAGCCATCGGTCGGTCCCCGCTGGCAGGGGGCCATGCTCGCCCACCCACTCCCTCCCCTGGAAGAGGAGCCGGCTGTCAGCCCCGCTGGGTTTGCTGGCTTGGGGTTTTTCTTTGCAGTATCATGTGGCTACACCTCCATAAATGCACTTCAGAAAGCACCTCGAAGTTGGGGAAAGAAAACTGAATTGCCAACACCCTTACAATTTGTATCCCATGTGCTCTTCTCCTTGACCAGAAGTTCTCAAGAGCTGCGTGACCACCTTTCTCTCCTTAGACCTTCTCTACAGAGTATGAAGCAAGAAACAACTCTGGCCAAATATAAAATTCGGGTTTTTTTCAGCACCCAGCCATGTATGAACAGTAATGAAAAGTTTCAGGAGAGAAAGTGCATTTGTCTTTATTATTTGGCCATTTTTCCAATTAACTACTATTTAAAATACAGAAGAGATGCAGCATTTTAGTAAGCATTACTGACATATGCACGCACTATATATTGACAAAGCACCTTTAAAATTAGGCAGAAAGGCATCTATTGCTAAGGCTAGAACTAGTCCCAGTCTGTAATTCACCCTCAAACACAAACCTGGCATCAAAATTAGTCTATTATTGCCAGAACATTCATATTAAAATCAACTCGAAACCCAGAGATTAATATAAAAGCACATTTCAGGAGAAACATCCTCTGAAATTCATTGGCAGGCTGAATGCCAATGACCAAATCATCTAAAAAATTAAAAACCAAAAAAACCATAAAGACCCAACTCTTTTTTCCCCCGTCATTCCTCACCAAAAAAGGGAATAGGAAATCCTTTGTTTAATCTGCAGTATTTTCTCCTCAAATCCACCACCTCTCTCCTCTAAACTAAACTAAGCAAAGCACACCTAAGGATATGCAGCAGACCCCAGACACCATACAAACTCTGACCCCCAGTCCAGGTGAATGAATAGGAAATCTCCAGCCCGTGTCCCCTCTCCTGCCAGAGATGAACTTTCAAGCCCAAGATGTGCACAGCACAAGCAGCCAGCTCCCCACGGGACAACCTCGCATCTCACCACAGTGCCAACCATGCTGCTCTTAGGGGTTTTTTCCCCTTAATGCAGGTTCCTTGCTGACCTTTCTCTAAAACCACTGAATTTCACTGTTTTAAGGGTTTTTTTTTTTTCAGCCTTTGCAGTGATCTGCTCACACCAGGCTTTAAAACAAACAAAATGAAAAAGAAAATAAAAGAAAGGACCCAGAAAAAGTACCAAAGAGGGAAAATAGAGGCGGGGGGGAAGCACAAGTGCTTTGTGAGATGAAAAGCTAAGCCTTCTACTTACACCGGGTCTCCGTGGGCTTGCTACATTGCTGCCAGATTCCCCAAAGATGAGAGTCATGTGAGGAGGCAGAGGGTGGCTCGGGGGGCTCCGCTGAGCAAACACAGCACCGTACGCTGGGCTAATCCTGCACCTGCGGCGTGTTATTCAGCACTAAAGAAATGTAGTCCAGACTGCCTCTGCTTAATACAGGTCAGCTGTTTTCCTCTGTAGTCCCTTTGATTGTAAGCTGGCAAACAATATTATTTCAGCCAGGCACAAAGCAATATTCAGGCTACATAGGATATGACAGTAGAAAAGTGGAAGAAAAAAAGAAAATCCTGGAATTACAAATCAAATAAGGATTCTGAGCAATACAGAATTTGTAACTGCTTCCAGATGGTTGACAGTGGCTTCCAAGGTCAGTATGTGAAATGCACACTGGAGCTGGAGCCTTCTGCTTGCCCACGTCCCTTTCAAGTGGGTCTACCTGCAATCCAGGCTATGGCACCGCAGCCTGGAGCTCGTCCATCCAAGGCAAACTCTGGTTTACAATGGGTGCAATCACAAGAAGGTTCCAATGTTTTTTAGGCTTGCTTTTCTTTATTTTACGGACAGAAGAAACAATTGCCAACAGAGAACAGACTATTAAAAGAGATGGCATAGAAGCAGCAATTTGTAATATATATTTATTTTTTCTTCAGAGAAAGGGGTACAAAAGAGGTCGTGAAATTGCTGCCAGTATGCACAGGTTTTACCATAGCATGTCACAAGAAAAAAAAAAGATAGGAAACTTGACACAACTGTACACAAAAAGCAGCGAAATTTGGTCCTGTAATGGAAAGACAGCAAGAATTTCATTCCAAGGCAGAGATACAACAGTTAAGAGCAATTAGTTACCCTGAGAGCTGTCTTACAAGCTGACTAAGCACTGCTAAAAATTCTCTGTAACTGTGATTTGGGCAGGTATGTAACCACAGGATACTGCTGAAAACAACAAACCGAACCAACCCACAGATGATTGTTTCAAATCCTTGAACTAAACTTGTAACTTTAATGAAAGGAAAAGTAATCTAGTAATGCATATTTATTCCAGATAAGATGGTCATTTAACATATCACATCTCCTTGACATAACACATAACATCTATCAGCTGCATGCTAGGATGTAACTGTTAGAGATGACCTGCAGCTACTGTTACTGATCAGCTTTCTTTTCTTCCCGATATGAAGCTGTAAACATCAGACATCAGTCAGAACACGCTCACAGAATTCTGTACTTAAACATTTTTCTCTACAAAACGATGCTTCAGTTTCTGCTCCATCTTCACCTAATCTAATGCCACGTTTGGAAGCTGGTAATGAAAATAAGAGATATCTGCTCATGCAGAGCTACCTATCGAGTTTCTTGTTGGAAGGTTTATTGCTGCTGGTTTTTAGCAATGGGATTATTCCAAAAGAAATAGGAGCTACGTTCCTATGAGAAAATGCTCAAAACTAATCTGGAACTGTAGGAACTTTCAACTGATTTCAGACATAAAGGCAAGCTCTTCAGGATGCTGAGTGAAACCAGTATGATTCCTAGTGCAATCACCAAAGACAAGGAGGTATCTGGATATTTGATCTACAGAGTAAAGGAAGAAACAAGACTTTACACAGTATCACAATAAAAAAAATCGTGTCCAGCTTCCTCTTTCAAAGAATTAGCGTATATTGTCTCTGCAAATACAGACCACCTTTTGGAGCCTTGCACATGCTTTTTTTTAGCTACTTGATTCTAGCAGAGGCAATGATTGAGTTTTTCCTCCTCCATACTGTTTGGTCTGTTCTGCTGCATCCCTGCTTAAGGGAGCTACTGGCACACGCTAACCAGGCCACGTGAAAAGGGCACGTGATGTGCCATCTGCTGCCAACGTGGTGCTGGAGCTGCTTCGACTGCATCGCGCTCCTCCTCTTCAACTCTCCGAGGGCATCCTGCTTATTCTACTTTGTGCCTCTTGTAGTCTGTTCATGGGAACACCCATAAAACATCTTCAGAGTGTAAGCAGCGATTTGAATTTGCTTTCTTTGCAGAGTGTGGCCGTTGCACTGTACGTGCTGTTACCCAGACTGTGCTCTGTACCAGCCTGATGTTCTCCAGCCAATACAAAGCACAAAACCTACTTTTAAGATAATGTGAAAGCTCAGAAAAAGCAATGAAAAACATGGAAGCTGAAGCATAAACACGACCAATCTAAGTTTCTTTAAGTAGGAACAGCTCTCATACACAGTTCCTTTTACAGCCGGTCACCCACCTAAATGTTTACATTTAATTAGCTTTTCAAAACAGTGCACTGGATGGCTGTGGAGACACAGGAATTAGGTATGGAGACTGATTTGTAAGTCACTTGCTAAAATTCACCTCAAGACAGCAAAGGCTGTCTGCTGGATTGCCTGTTTGAAACCAGAGTGTTGCTCTGGCTGAAATTCTACAAGGGTGATACTCATCTCACAACGCCTATTATTACAGTTTCCAGTGAACACTTCTTGCAAGTTAAAAAAAAAAAACCTCAGGCAAAATATTGCATTGACAAGTTGACAAAAGTATAGAAGAATATCACTGCTTAACACCATGAGGTTGCTTCCCAGGTTACTTAATTTCACATATAAACAAACAACTTTTGTTCCCAAGGTGGTAATAATAATAATACAGCATTTCTTGTGGATGGAAAATCTAATCTGTCCTTTCCCCTTCCTCCTTTCACCTCTTTCTTCCCGAGGCAAGCATTTAACCCTATTGCAAAGGACAGCTTTCCACCCTCCATTCAGGAACCAAGCCAAGAGACTTGTCAGGAAAATATAAAAAAGGCATCTTAGTTTCATTAATACATTAAAATGCCATTAAAAAGCCCTTGGACAAAATACAGCAATTGGCAGCTGCCTCATTATTTTTTCAACCCTCAACACAATGCCTCTGTTAGGCTGCCTGCCAGTGACGTTTGGAACACTAAAAACATCCCAAATTTCTGCAGAGATTTCGTGTTGCAAAATGTACTCTGATGGGCAAAACAAACCTAAGAGTAATCTGATAGTATTTAAATCATGAGGGAAGCAAGACTAGCGTGTGCTCTTGGGTTTGTATCTGCGTTCGTAGAAGAACAGTTCAGTGATAGGAGGTTAGAGGTGGCTGAGGACAAAGTTTGGTTCCCAATTAACACTACTGAGCCATGAAGCCTTGTCTGCCAGGCGCCATCACACACAAACTATCCTCCCACTGCACAGGGCCCTTGCTCTCTGCAGGGTTCAGTGTCTCCTGACTTGCTCAACAGTGTAAGCAGAGGGATCATTAGTTATGACTGGTAGAGTCTAGGAGATAATGTTGACTCTTATTTCAGGAACTATTACGCTATAAACACTGCTCTGAAAGCCATTTATCTGCATTTTAAAATAAACAGAGAAGCTACTCAATTAAATAGATTGCAAGAAATAAGCTACAGATGCCAAAGCGAGCGACTTTTAAAGTCCAAAAAGGAAAATCGGTGCATTTAATAAGCACAATTTTATACCACGAAATTACTGACGTGGAAGTTCACAAGCAGCACAGCTTAACCACTCTGCAACATCTGATAAAGAAATATAAATCCAAGTGTAATTACAAACCAGTTAATTCCAAGAGATGTAAATTACAGGCACTTATAATTTGCAAGTTCCTACCACGGATGCCAGTGATGAAGTACAGCGTGATGGAGTGGCCATCCTGGTACAGCAGCAGCGTTTACATTTTTATCTCCACATCGCTACAATTTGAAAATGAGATTGAATATGAGATGCTATCCCAGACCTCTGCGAATGAGGTAAATGCCAAAGCTGTCATGCCTGAATCTGCACTTGCTAAGGAGAACATTCCTACTGAGATAAGCAACAGAGGATGAAATTATATTCTCGAGTCTTGCCAACTAACCCTATTTTTTAACCGAATGCTATTCATCTATTTGGACATATCTCTCTGAGATCTGTAAGAGACTCGTTTAATAAAATTAAAAGCAAAGAAACCAACCCCAAACCACTGAAAAGCATAGCCACAAAAGAGTTTCCAGTATCCTTTACAAAGATGTAAAGCACAAGGCATTCTAAGCGTCAAGAAAAAGATGGATTTTTCCACACACACAATTCAACCCCTGCTTTTTCCTCACACTTCCAGATGCCAGAGTTTTTCAAGGCAGCTCTGAGGTCAGACAGGGGAACACGCAGGTGCACCACGAGCCGGCAGCTGAAAGCCTGCAAGGTTGCCCAGGAATCTGATCTGCCCTCCCCACATTCCTGCAGGCATTAGAAACGCTCCCTGAAGGAATATTACCCTAATGACGACTAATTTTCCCCAAACAGCCCCAGCCTCATTAAACCTCTTCTGTATCAGCACTGTTCAAAGCAGTTTTCCTGGTAATATTGAGCTCCCTTACGCCCATCTGAAAAAGCAAAGTAATTCCTTTTCTGTTCTCTCCAATATCATTTCTCCTACTCAGGTTCCCTGGCACTGCACAATAGACTGAATAAAAATACTCAGTTGCATCGTGTGGTAGGAATGTCCTAAAGACTGTGACACAAAGATTGAGAGAGAGAAGTTCTGCTCCCATAAATAAATACAGAGTAAAAAGACCACTCTCCAAAGAGGATTTGATAGATTGATATGGGTGGCTCATCTCAGCAAGCAGGCAAGCCCAAGAAATTAAAAGGACAGTGTTTCTAAAGCAGGTGTTTTCCTGGACCTGAAATTCTTCACGCTCCCGAAATGGCCTTGTACCCTTCCCTACAGAAATCCCTTTGACCTCAGTGGATCACACAGACTCCATTCTCTTCATGTGAATGGCCACTGCCATTAAAGTTTTGAACGTGCGTTCACCTAGCTTTAATCTGGAGCCAAAAGAAATAATAAAATAAAAGAGCCAGTCTGCATTCCAGCACCCTGCAAAGCAGCGTAACACAAAAGTGGGGTTGGGACATGCAGAAACCAAAAGCACATCCTCTTCCCAAAGTGAGGACTACCCATGTGGCATTATCCCACCTGCTCCATGATGCACCTTGCCCATCTACAAACCACTGATGTGAACAATAATCATCTTTTAAAAGCATTTCTGGTCTGTAGATGAAAAATCTTTATAGGGGACTAGCACTAGAATACCATCTGCAGGCATTCCTTCTTCCCCTGCTCCCTCCAGTTTGTCCTGAATGATCTGAAACTCCAAATACAGCAGAGAAAATACAGAAAGGAGCCTCAGCCAGAGCCTATCTGCCTATCCTAACCACACACTAATAACAAACCTGAAAGAATAAAAGCAGTTGTACTGCAAGAAACACAAATAAATTCCATATTACACATAAAATACATATTCTATCTAAACAGTATCTATATAAATAACCCATAAGGGGTCCAACTGAGGGAACAAAGCGTTAGTTACACTGACTAATGGCTACAAAAATGAAGTTATTTGTAAATTGCAAATGCCACCACTATTCCACACGGTAACCTCAACCTGAGCAATGCAAGGAGGAAAGCTACGGCCCTCGCAGCCGCTCTTCGCATCTGCACAACGAGCACAAGCCTGTGGCCTCACACTTTGATCACAGGCATCTAACTATCAAAGAGAGGGCTTCTTAAAGGAAATTTGCTGTTTATGAACAAACTTGCAAAACAAGCCAAAGCAACAGCCCCAAGCAAGGAACCGGCTGCTCCCTGGGGCTCTGGACAGCTCAGGTACAGCCCGTGCTGCGGAGGGATGATGCTCTGATGACCACAGGGTCCTAAGCACAGCAAGAATGGCTACTTATGACCTCCCTGCCATGCTGAAAATTCTAAGTATCATCTTTTGCACCATCTATAAACAAAAATAAAACAAGCTTTCCCATAATTTATTCTTCTGTTCTTCAACTCGCTCTTCTTCCCCACTTTCCCCCAACCTACTTTCCTCCATAATGTTTAATTTCTTTTTCTCAATCCTTTTTTAATATTTGTTTCTTGCTTCATCAAGTTTTCTTTTAAATAGACCAAGACAATTCAAATAGATGCTCACCGATATGAATTAAAAAAAAATCAAAACGAATTTTTTTCCTTTTCACCTCTTGAGCTATTTTAAAGAGATGGAACTTGTCATCCAAATGAAGTTTCATTTCTTTCAGCTCCAGTCAATCTCTAAAAATACTCCAGGTCGTAAGAACAAGGGGCCTACAGCAAATATGTTTCAAACTGAGATGCTGTGTAATTTCAGAGAGAAAGAAAAATATTTTCCCAAGCTTTCAACTTTTCATTTGTATAAAATAGTTTATTTTATAGCTAGGTAAAGATGTAAAATTAAATTTCTTCATTAGTGTAATGTACTGTGTCTCGCTATAAATACCGTTAACATAACTAAATGCATGAATTGTGCAACATTTTCCATCAGAATATGTAAGGGAATAGATGCCAAATATAGGGTAAAAAAAATAAGTTAGCTTTCTTCAGTAAAATAGCAGAATTCTTAAAGAATGTGTTGGTGGTCAAGTTGGATAAATAAGAGGTTGTTTCCTTGCTACACAGCCCGACTATTGGTCTGATCAACCCTAACCAAGGAATACGAAAAAGTATTTGGATATTCTGTAAATAAGCACAGGGAATATTATTTTCCTATAAAATCATCTGAAATTACTCTCTCCCAACTTGTATTTCTTATTGCTGTCCTTTCAATGCACGCCTCCTAAATTAATTCCCTACTCAAGTCTGTGATTGAGGAATGATTTTCTAAAGCCCTTTCCTGGGTGGGGGCCATACTGGGTGAAACAATCAGCATCACTGAGCTGCAGCCAGATGGAGAAGGAAAAGGGTAAAACCAGTTTTTAAGGCTGGATGTGATGATTATAGACATTTGCACACTTTCCTACAGACAGAAGCACCATCTCGGAACTAAAAACCAGGGCTGATCTCCATGCCCAGGCTGTGGAGAAATCCTTCAAAAAAGGCCAGTTGATTGGCCCCAACATACAGTTAATTTATTTTTTTTTTACCCTTTATTTTCCTTAAGTCAGCACAACGCCCAAGGAAACACAATTAGAAGATTTAGCAATATATTAATCAGAAAATCAATGGAAATGCTTAAATGTGTGTGACAGCAGAAAAATGTCCATGTTAATAATTTTCTGCTGTACAATATACCATAGTTAGGGCATTTCACTAATCTCACTCAAAAATTACTTCCTTCGAATATTGCACTTGCAGGTCTGTGTATCTGCAACACCAACTTTGCTCGCTGACAAAAGCGACACAGACGGACACAGATCCAAGAATGCCACTGGGCAATTCAGCTGCAGCTCTGACTAATGTCTGCCAAATTGATAGCGAGCTACGGCTGCAGGATCCTCTTCAGCAGCTGAGCTGCGAGACACGCGTGCCAGCTGCTGGGTTGTATCAAGGAAAGTAAGAGGGAGCATTACTGGGCAGGGGGAAACATCCCGGGTGACTATCTGCTTGCCTGATCTGGGGAGTTTTAAGCTTGTAAATGTAAAGCCCTGAGTCCTAACACAAAGCCTAGAGGTTGGGGAAGCACTAACAGGCTAAATGTGTTACTTCTCTACTACGTGTTACCCACCTGACCTCAAAACGACCGTGAACAAAGCTTGCAATACTTGAAAGTTGGAGGTTAATAAATCTATGTTCAGAAAAGTCCAGACTATGGTCTGAGAAAAGGGTATTTTCTTGTGCAATCAGCCACCTTTGTTACTCAGCAAGAGTTTCTTATATGAAAATAATTGTCATAAATCAACAAACGCAGCAAGCTACACTTGAAGAAAGGCTTCAGATAACCATGAAAATGTATCCGAAAGAGGAAGAGTTAAATACAAAAATAACTGAATTAGCACTTCATAATTTATTCTACATCCTGCCGGCTGCAGTTTCAGTAGGATGTGATACACTCAGGATAAAAACAGCCATACTTCTTCAGTCTTATCCTCAACAGCACTGTTGATGTGAGTTATTAAATGGAGCAGATTCAATTCCAAACCTGGCTGCGTTTCAGGAGAGAATCGGTGATTTCTGCAGACTGTTTGTACATCTATAATACAGGACATGATCTCAAAGCTTCACCCCTTTAAAAATCCTGAAGCTAGAGAACTAAATCCTGGCTTTACTGCAAGTGTTGGAAGTTTTGCCATCACCTCCAGCGGGTTTAGGATTATGAGACAGGATCTCATATGTGCAGAATTCCTTTTGCTTTCTCTCTGCCAGTTAGAGACAGTCAATTAAAAAATAAGTACTGAAGTAATTCCCCTTTTTCTCACCTAGACCTTAGTTCCCACTGAAAATAAACTGAGTTGCAGCGTTAAAAATGAAGGTGAACCCAAGCCCAGCATGCACCATAACAGATTTACAAGGTCCCTTTTGGATTTCACATTCATTCTTCCGCAGCCCATGAAATACTAGGGAGCCTTGGGAAGAGTCAAACCCCTCACACCCATGCAGAAATAGATTACTAGGAAGAACAGCATTCTAGCACTGTATTTCTGGTTCCCTTCACTAGCATTAAATGTTTTCAGATTCAGTAATAATATTAACCAAGTGTTTTATTAAGACCACCTTTTGCTTTCCCCACAAAATAGCTCCTTAGCACTCTCAGGAGTTTTTTTGTCTGCCAAAGGCAAATTCAGTTTCTGCCCATAACAATGGTGGCAAAATGGGGCTCAGCACACTTCTGGCAAGGACCAGATGTACATTTTATAGATCTCTCTATTAGAAGAGCTCAAATGAAAAGACTGCCAAATTAAAAACAAAAAAAAAAAACCAACCATGCTTTTCAGACATGCTTACAAGACACCAGCATAATTGAATTACTCCACCTGTATGTTGCATTTCTTACCCAAGTCCAAAAAAGTCCAGCAAAACACATTCATTCTTTCTTGTAGGCTTCTATTAGAGACCTTTCAAACTAAGTATGTGAGAGAGACACAAAAAAATAAGCCAAACAAACGAAAACAAAACAAACAAACCACCACCCAACAAAATAAACCAACCAAGCAACCAACACACTGAAAATTAACCACAAACCATCCTTCTCGGAGGTGGGGGGAGAACTGAGAACTCTTTACAGAACAGATGCACTAGAAATTGCCAAAGAATCTGACCCTTCTATTCATCCTGCATGTCAAGATGCTGCATCCATCGTTTACTCTGCCCTACAGCAAACACGGATCATCCCACCAGGGTCTCCTTTTCAGAAGAAAGTCACCTCAATACTCCTGCCAATTTGCTTGAGCAGAGGGTCAGCAAAATCCCCCAAACATCATCACAGGATCGTCTGACAAGCGGGGGCCAACCTTTCCTCAATAAAGGCAACCATGAGATTTGAAGAGGCTGACACTCAGCTTCATCTTAGTAAAAGGTTTCCAGGAGTTCATTCAAGGAAAAGATACGGAGGACAATGCACTCGAGCAATTAGCCCTGCTCAGAACTTCTCAACCTCCCCAGCAATGAGGTTATGGACAAAGGACTCCACTTCCACAGTGACCCCAACTGGGGAGCTCTTCTTGTCAAAAGAAACACCCTTTTCACAATTCCTTGGCCAGCAGGGATATGCAGGTGTTTCCCCCTTCCTAATTTTCTAGGCCATTGGTTGAGGGACCTCTTCATCTTCCAGTCTCAAATCACGTGTGTCGGGACTTCCCTAAACTGTAAAGATTACTGTTTAAGAAAAGCAAACAATGGAAATCTAAACCTAAATAATCCCCAGAGATCAGATTTATATCTGATTTAAGATGTAAGCAAAGGAAAAATGGAGGTTGGTGCATTTTAGCTATCAAAACCTAGTCACCAAAGTTTCCTCCCATATAACTGAGACATTTATTTCAGATAGACAGACTCATTTTCTGGATCCATCTTTCCAAAATACCAAAATATTTTTAAAGCATCTTTCCATCTCTATGGATCCTGGGTAGACAGCTACCATTTAGGCAGTAAAGGAGAAGTGACATACTCTGTACTCCCATGGTTTGGATATGCTCTTCACTTCTTACACTTTGTGGTTCATAAAGATAGGAATTGGAAGCAAACAGCTCCGCTCCTGTTGACAAAGAAAAAATAGGACACAGTATCTGAAATTCTCAGACCCCACGTACTATTCTGAAGCCTGTTGCCAAAACCAGGCGCAGTGATGCTCTTTGGTCAGCTGTGGTCCACAGGACATCAGTAGATATCTTTTTTTCCACAACAAAATGCAATCTAAAGCACACCCTCTCCAACCTCCCGTTCCAAAGACGCATGTTTGGGGCCAGAGCAGATTTGCTCATTTCAGCCAGCAGCTCTGTGACACAAGGCAGAGGCTGAAGGAGATGTAAACTATTTACCCTGCCTCCATGTAGGTTATTTTTGCAACCGTCAGGCTGGCTTCCCTGGGCCATGTTTGTTCATAAGGCAAGTGTTCCCCGCTCCCACGGGGCGCTCATTGAAGAAGATGCCTGGGAGTTTCTGGCTGAGGAAAGCCAAGGAGTGATCTGCATCTCTAGCATGGGAGATGCTTTAACTTGAAAATCGCTTTGAAAAGTGGCACAGCAAATGCAAAACATGGGCAAGAGGAGAAGATGCTCGCATGGAGGAGCTGGTATGGAAATCTGAAGGCAACCTTGAAAAGCAGTCAGTCAAAATTTCCATGGTCTGGTTTCACATATATGCTGAGTGCTTTGTGTATAGATCTACCTTGCTCTCCCCTGTCTGTAATATCTCGTCCTGAATGATCTCTCTTTTTGTCTGTTGCCATTGGTTTAAGATGTTATTTTTAAAATGAAACAGGAGTGCCCAAACTCGAGGATGAACATAGGGAATTTTCACATCTGGTGACTAAACTAAAGAAAATTGGAAATAAGCTTACACAACCTGTGGAAGCTTCCTCCAGTAATGTCTCAGCCAACCTGCAAATATGCTTTGAATGCATATTGTTCAGCCAAAGGACTTAGTTTCTCTTCTAGATTATTTACTGCTTCTCAAAATAATTGCAGGTTTTGGTTTTGCTGCTCAGAGCTAGGTCAATGTTTACACAGACATTATTTTGAAAGAAAAATATTTACATTTTACTGAGAACGAGTTGTACTAATTTTCAAAAATCCATCTTTTATTTAGTCGAAACTATTAGTCAAGCGTAACTCAAATCTGTGAATACTTCAGGCCAAAACCAACCCGTTTTTCTGCCGATCTGGACTTTAGCATGCTTTTTTTAATGGTCTTAGCTTTTTCAGTCAGCTCTATCAACCACATCACTTTCCAGCCTTCTAGGAGACAAATTAAGACAGTTATGTTACACCTCTAAGAAAGCCCCATTTAGGTGTGAAAATAAAGTGACGTAATGGGTCCTAGTTAAAACAAGTCATCATTCTATTGTCCCCTTGGTTTTCAAGGCTTTGCCACACTAGGCAGGGTACCAGTGGGAAATGCCCCCGGGTTCACAGATTCACCTCAAAAGTTTGGTCTCACAAAGATGCCAATTAGTCCTGGGTTTTAACACGGCTTAACTGCAAGCACTCCCTTTTTAAACACACCAGGATGCCGCAGCTTCACATCCGTGGATAAATCCCAGGGTGAAACAAGGATTTCAGCCCCAGCTGGGGCCAACCCCACTGGATGAAAAGGACCATGCAGGACAGATGCAGGTGGGCTGAAGAAGTCCAGCTAGCCAAGAATCTCATTGTCTCCACCACAGACATGTTGCAGCGTGCACCATTTCACCCAGCATGCAAACTTCTTGGTGCAGGTTTTTCTTGTTTCCACTGCAGTTTCGCTTCTATTAGCTCAGGGCTGCTTGAGTTTGGAGAAGGTTCAAAGATACCTTTCAAACTCTACACGTGTCTCTATTCAGCAAGGCTACAAGCTACTCATGTCTGCGTTTGTGAGGAAAACAACTTTAGGCGTTCACTTCAAATATTAGACCAATTAGCAATAATTAAACAGCAGTCCTGATGCATGAAGTCTCTACTAGACCACAGGGCAGCTGTAAGAAAAGCTCTGCAGTTCTGGCAACGTGCCTCATTCCCCATTTAGACTTTTAAAGGGTAACATCAGCATGCTCCACATAGCACACTACTGTTAACAACCGCTCATCACTCCTTTTCTGTCTCCTCCCACCTAGCAGGGTCATTATTTAAATCAATGGAAATAATTTTTTCATTAACATTTCAGAGCGTTAATGACCTTTTCAAGATTACAATGGATTAGACATCCAGCATTTGTTTGTTTGTCAACAATCAGTGTTCAAAATTTCAGTCTTACGCTGCTTTTTCTGGGGGCTATTTTGCTACTAAGACAGAAAAAATATTTAGATAGGGAATATATAAAGTCCACAGAGCAATCTTAAATAATTGCTACTGAATGTAGTGACTACTGCTGCAATAAAACCCAGGGGAATTTGCAGGTTTGCATGGTTTAATATATTATTTTTCATAAACGCTTGCCCCTGAAAATAGGGCCAAATTAAGCAATGGTCTTTATTCTCTGAAGAGATCTGTACTTGCATTACCATGTCCTACTGGGAATTGACTGTATGAATGTTGCTCCCCCCAAAATAATATGAGGACACTGAAGCAAATCTTAGCAGAATGAGATTTAAACGTTGCCAAAAACCACCTACAAAGAACATCTCTTCATTCGGCAGCTCGGACATTAACCCTCATTTCTATAAGCTTTAAGTGAAAGTTATAACCTGAAAATGGGCAAGTACAACCCTCGCTGTAATAGCATCGTAAATGAAACTGGCTCACCTTGGAAGTGTTGTGTTTTTGAAAAATAATTCTGTCTCTACTTCAACTTCGTGCTGCCAGCTGTGAAAAACAGCACCAAAGGAGCAGAAAAGAATGGCTCTGGTTTTTTACATAGGGAGTTGGTTTCGTGTGTTTGGCAGTAGGATTTACTTCCATGCTCTACAGATCAGAGGCAAAATGGCTATTTGAATTCTTTCTCCGTTACCAACCTTTCTGTCACCCAGAAGTTCACCTTTATTCATTAACAGAAGGAAGAGATGGACTATGAAGAGGAAATCCACTCGGTCAAAACCCTGCCTTTTGTTTCTCACAATACACTGGGATTACTCATGTATGAGGACCAAACGCAGCTCTTTTCTGGCATTTTGTACAATAAATACAATCTTTCATTTTTATGGATCTAAGAAAAGTTTAAACAAATGCTAATTTGGGGCAAGAAACTTCTGAATCTAACCAGTTGAGCTTTAAATTGTTGGGCATGTCTCTACTGTATCTTTCTAAAAGAGACTCCAGTTCTCGTCTCAGCCTCCGACACGCTGACAGAAAAGGCCAGTGCCAGCTCTCCAAGGCTGAACAGATGCTGATGGATGCATTTGCAAACAGACACATTAAGCGTATAGAAACGGTGAAACATATTTCAGGAGGTGCTGAAAGCGAAGCTCAAAGCTCTGGCATTTCCTTCAGAAGGGATAAAACACCACAGCAATCTCAGCGAGCATTATTGTGGTGAAAGAACCCAATAGTACAGCTGTATGAAAACCAAAATAACCCTAGCCAAATAATCCTTGTTCCGTTCAAATCAGACACACTGCTAAGGCCCCTTTACATTGCTTTGGTGAGATCATTCTCCAGTTCCTGAACAGACCTTAGTGTTTAGTATGTGCATTTAGAAGAGCCTTCAAATTATTTAACAGATCATCAAGATGAGTTTTTCTCCAACTTTCCAAAGCAATTAACGTGCGTATATTGAGATCCAGATCTTCCAAGGGAGCATAAATGTCTTTGCATGGGCAGAGATGGAAGATTACATCTCATTCCCTTCTACATGCTACAGGAACGTGCACACTGCAGATCTGAGTAAAAAACAAGTTCCTGCACTGCTCAGAAAAGCAGCTGGATTGAACTGTGTGCAAATTTACCCTGCAGTGTTTTGTCCCATCTACTGAACACTAAACGGTCACCTCAGTCATCCCTCCAAGCAAAATCAACAACGGAGCTAATCCTGATTAGCTCTAACATTGTCCGAATCGCATTTATGTTCACCCTGGAAAAAGAGGTCACAGAAGGTAATCCAGCCTGTAAAAGCATCTAGAACCAGAAAACCTATTAGCCCAAGGACAAGTCATATGCTCAGTCACCTGACAGAAGCCATACGCCCAGTCTTAGGAAGAATTTAACCACTGGCAACCTCTCCAACATCCTTCCCTTCCTCTCCCCCTTTTCCCACCATGCCCAACAACAACAAAGAGCTGGCCACACATAAAGGAAGGTGAATTGCATCCTTGTATCTCAACTGAGTTATCACAAAAATGAACTTTGCTGAAGAGTCTTAACATAAAGATCTAAAAGAAGGGCAAGAGTCTGTAGAGAGAAGCTTCTGTCAACATCCTCTTTCTGTGGAAGGTGAACAGGGAAAATGTGTCAGGAAAAGCCTTCCAGGAGAGCAGTTTATGGAAGTGAGAGGTTCTCTGCAACAGCAATCAGGCCAGCCTGAAGTTGATCCAAGGGAGACTCTGTTTTATTCCCCTTCAGGCCTGACCAGACATGATACTTTGCTGCTCATAAACCGGCTGGACAAGGAAATCATGTGCTGACAGTCTGGGTATCACCACAATTAAAGTGTCAGTCTCACTGAGATCACTCAACTGAAGAATTATCTTAGCTTATCCAGGAGCGTTTCACGGCTAATGACCAGCGAGCAAAGTTGCTGGCTTGCTCATTTCCTCGGGTGAACGTGTGCCAGCACACCTGAGTTTTACAGCAAAAATAAAGGCAAATGCAGAGCCCTGCCGCTAAACTTACTGCTTGGAATAAAATCACTGCAACATCTTCTTCTGCAGACCTTTTTTGGGCCATTTTCCAGGATGAAGCAACAGCTGTCTCTGCCAATCTCCTCACAGGCAAAGAAAATTTTCAAGATGAATTGGTCTGATAGAAAGCAGAAGATTTTTATTTTTTTTCCTTCACTTTGCCAGTGTTGCTTCTCCTGGAGTGGAGTTTCTGCTCCGGGAGGCATTTCCAACTGCAAATTAATTGCAGGGTTGATAAACTGCGTACCTGTTGTTCGTAGAGATAAGGAGTGGTAAACTTAAACCCCCCTTTTCTTTCCTAGAGGTGTGTAAAATGCTCACTTCTCCAAGTAGGGTAACATGAAGCAATTGCTGATGTCTTCCTACGGTTTGAAGTGTAGCAACAGGAAACCTCAGCTGTAGGCTGGGCTTTGGCAGAAGGAAACGGTCTGCAAACACAGCAACCCTTGCAGGGGAAGAGCTGCCAGCTAATTGATGAACCAAAGGAGCAGAGACCATCATCTAGATTGGTGGGTGCCCTTGCTGAAACCCATGCTGCCAGGATGTCATCCTTTTTAATTAGGACATTGAACAGATGAATATGGCCAAGAATCAGAATTCCCTGTTCTTATTTAAGAATAAGCTCTCCACCCAAACAAAGTATTAACGTGTCACTCTGTATAACAAATACATGACTCGCTCTACAAAGCGGCGTAGTCGAATGGCTTTGGCCTCGTCTCGAACTAATTTATTTTAAGTCTATATATAACAAGTTCCTCTGACAAGGAATTGTGTAACGTCTACAAGACAAAAAACGGCACACTTCGTTAGCTGCAGAAAGACAGGTGGACCGACAGAAACTTCCACTTAGTGCTTTATTGGCTGCCTGCCATGGTTTGAATGGGGGCAATTATGAAAAAATTGAACACATGACTTTAATAAGCTTCAGTATGGATTGCTGCCTGGTGGAAACAGAGCTTTACAATAAGTTACTCTGGGTCTAGTCTTTGCTGCTAGGAACAAGGGTGTTGTTTCAGACGTCAGTCACATATTCTTGGTACGATTTGAAAAGGTTACTGAGAATACTGACAGGTGGAATTGGGGATGACAGGAAGCAGCAACAGCGCCGATTTCTCTCCACGCCCTGCGAGACAGCAGCATCCCTCCTTGCCAGGGTGGGGGGAGTACTTCCCCGAGCACAATGGGGATGTGGCAGCAGCACCCGACTCCAGGAATGCACAGCAAAGAGCAGCTACTCCTGCTGGGGGGGTTCAGCTGCAGGCCCTGCCAGCAGACTCCTCTGCTGTGGAGTCAGTTGCTAGTACAGCGTTCTCTCCCCGCAGCTGAGCACTGCACACTTCCCAGGTAAATGAAAACCCATCTCACCAAATATTTAGGATGGGCTTGTCTTGATGCAAAGATGTTCTTCACAGGTTTTACAGTTCAAGCTGCTACCTCCAGCATTTGAGGCAGCTACAAACAAGACAGCAAAGAAGGCATCACTTCACACTACCCATGAGGTTGGGAAGGCATCACTGCAGCAGTTCGTACTTGTTCCACGTCTTGAGAAGATTAAATGAATGTTGAGGTTTGGATGAACCACCAAGTCTCCTTCCCAACCCACTCTCTTCCCTCCCCAGCTGAGCACATGCTGCCTTTTAGAGAAAGCTCACACCTCCCCTGAAGGGAACTGCTGCTTCAGCAAGAAAGCTCTGCAGGGAACTCCTTCGGGACTGAAGCTGCACATTGATGGGGGAAGCAGTGAAGCATCAGACCGGTGCCTGCTACAGAAAGCCAGGCTTGCTGGGGATGCTCACGCAGGAATGGGGCAGAGAGCTTGACCAGAGCTAAAGCACCGGTGGTCCCAGTCCTTGAGACAAACACCTCCATCCCCTGGCAGCACAAGCAGCAGGATGGTTGCTCCCTCCCGTGCAGAATACCCCAGTCCATTGTGCCTGTATTGCTAACATCACCTCCACTCAGCCCTGCACTACACCGCAGGGGTGTGTGTGTGTGTGTGTTTTTTTTTACTGTATGTGTACATTCATCCAAAATATAACACCCAGCACAACTATGTCACAGCAAAGATGCACTTGAATGGCCAGATACAGTAGTACAGACCAGGACTGGTGGAAACTCATATTTCCAGTCCTCTACCAATGGCAACAAGACTGCTAAAGCAATTGTGGATTATTTTATCCCCCTTCAACAAGAAAAAAAAAAAGGG